>JAHPZR010010316.1:50000-57500 GCA_019787425.1 Platygyra sinensis
TTAAAATCATCCTTTACTGTTTTGAACTGATATTAGACGACCAGCGCCTGGATAAGATTCCACCTGGTGAAAGGAACTAGGTCAAGCTGTAGTTGTCTATTTTCTTCTCTTTTCATTAGCCTCGTTGTTTGTTTCCTATTTTGTGCCGGCAGGTGTGATCCATGATTAAGACGCCAGTGAAAAGGCCACGAGGCTGATCTTGAATCAAACCAGCTGGTCTGTTTGCACGATAAGTTCGGTAAAAGGCCACTAAACCTTCGGACACCTAGATACAACCACCTGGGAGAATTCAGTTATGAACGAACAAGTTGCATCTCATGGATAAGTGAGCTGATCTCACTCAGATGCACCGTTGGCAGGGCAAGAAGACTACAAATGTTCTTCGATGTTTTAATTGAACTATCATTTTTTTTTTATCTTTCAGGGAACGAACACACCTTATTAGTTGTCCTTACATCCGATAAAACAAGAACATCGAATTCAAGAATCATTTTGCTGATCTCATGAGGTCGCGCTGGGTGTGAGCACATCAGTATCGTTATTCTCAATACGTATACGTATAACAAAATCCGGCGTTACGCTGATGGGGTCGTATCTAAGAATAGAAAACGAAAACCCAATCATAGCCATATAATGAGTTTTCCTGCGCAACACCTTGTCTACCTATCTGAACAGAACAAAATAAGAGCATGACCTTACGAGATGTTATGTCTGTATGCAAACTTCTGTTTTCAGCTTAATAGCATGGAAACATTCGCGCGCTTGCTGCAATTTAGAGCAAATATATCATGAAACAAGAAAGCCGAATAAAAAGAGCTGTGTTACACAAAGCGGAAACCGCATTGCCCTTCAGGCTCTTAAACTGATGACTTGAAAACAACATGGCTGAGCGACTAGAAACAATAGCTGAAAGAATAGCGCAATATAATGCACGTCCGCTATTACCATACCATTATATGTAGATTCAGTTACACGTTATCGATATGTGATAAGTTGCTTAATTGGTTTTTTAATTCTTCACAACGAGCGACTTCGGATACTGAGGTACTTTATTTGCCGTTGAGGGAGAAAAAACCGGTTGTCCGACAAGTTAAGGTGAATAACTTTCAAATTTTTATTAACACGTCTTTATTTCTTTTTCAAAGGTTGTGCCTGGTACTACTATTTTCTTATGTCAGTTCATTCGTAGAATACTTTAATTGTATTATAGACAAATGTTTTGAACTTAGGCATGCTATCCATTCTCCAAGTCTATCTCGGTTAGGTCTAAAGAATATCTTAACACTCGGCAGTGGGAAATGGTTACAAAATTGCCTCGATTCCTTGACCCCTGAAAAGTTTTCATAGAAATTCTTCACAGTAACTTGGCGAGCATATGACCACTGCACTGAACTTCATAGTCCCCTGATCGAGCAGTCCATATTTAAGAGCTAGCAAGCGCTACTCTGTTATGTTCCTGAAAAAAAAAAACATCATATTTCTCCCCGCAGAAAGTTTGAAAATGAAAAATTCCTGGGAGAACAAAGAAATTGAAAAACTGAGCACAAAGCCTCGTGTAATATATGAAATTTACCGGCAGCTAAAATAGTGGTTACGATACATTGCAATTCTCAGAGTGTGAAACAATGTGTTTTATAACAGGGGTGAGAGGTCTTTGCCGAACCATCTTCAATGTGTCTTCTGAATTTTTGTCTTCCTTGTCTATAAGACTCCCTCAATTTACATTTTCTAAAAGGCTTGTGGCTACCTCAAAATTATCCTTCGTTTTTGAGAGAGGTTTTTTCATAATTTTTGTGAGGAGTTCCGATTGCAAACACTAAGGACTGCTTAAGTTGCGTTTGTGCATAACTGCGATGATCAATCGGATCTTTATGACATTAAAATAGCTGCAAGAAGGCAGGCATGCATGTATGTTGAAAAACCAATTATCCTGCGACTTTCAGTAGTTTAAACAGTTTGAAGAAAAGATCATCTTTTAATCTTCTTTGGTATTTAAATTCTTGACTTCCTTTATTTAGTGGCTGGGATTTTACTATTGCGAAAATGACAGGGAAAACCATCGAACAATTTCTTGTTGTCGGCTCGCTATCTTAAGCTTAGGTTATTTGTCTTTATCAACTGAGTTGATAATGTGAACTGGCCAACGTAAAGAGATTGGAAGCTGACTTTTCGAGCTTTTGCCCTTCGTGGGAGCGATTGCGAGCGTTAAAGCCATTCGTCTATCGCTCCGTCAAAGAGCTAACACTCGAAACGTCAGCCTCCGAATTATATTTACGGTGGCTAATATAATTCACATTATCAATCCAGTTGATAAAACCAAATTATGTTCTAATACTCCCACCGACGCAGCACCACAGTCTCCTTAGAAACTTGCGCCCTTTGTCTTTGTGTATCAGAAAAGGTGAAATGAAATCTTTGCTCAAAATATTCTTTTGGTTGTTGGTGGCTTGTACATTCATTTGAAACAAGTAGATGTTTGGGAAAATAGCGCATGCATCACTTGTGCTCGTTTGATATTTCACGTTTAAAATAGTCATCCTCGCTCAAGGATGTATGACCTGATCAAGAGCAATAAGTTGAACTGACATGCCAATCCACACAAAGCGTCACTTGAGGGGACCCACGAATACATTAATACGTGTCTGAAACACGTATTAACTCTAAATTTGTACGTGCAACACGATTTCGACAAAGACTTCTGATATTTAGACTCACGACGTTAACTCGTCCAAGATTAGCCTTGCAGGCTAAGCAAGATCCTTTGTAAAAAGAAAACGCGCATGTATCGGTAGCGTGCGTTCAAAATCTTACATTTAGTCTCTGTAATTGTAAGGCGGCATCAGGCGACAAATAATAAACATTCCCATCTTAGGTTTGCCAGGAGACTTAAGTAAACGAAGCTCCTGAATGGTGTGGCATGATAAAGTTGATTGACAAGTATGTCATATTCGCTTGAATGATTCGAAGAAACTGATAAGGAAGGTTAATCAGGGCATGGGAAGATAAGTTAACTCGCACTAGAACCCAGCGACGTTTTATCGGAATTGAAGTCAATAATATCCAGATTTACTCGGAAGACAATTTTGACGATAAGCAATCAACGGTAAAAGACGAGGTTTCGACCGTAGGTCGGTTGTTATCAAGTGCATGGTGAAAGTTGAAACAGGTGTAGTGGTGGCAATCGTAGGCTTTGATTTGGTGGATAGGCGCTCTTTTTAATCAAAATTAAATTTGTTCCGTAATTGTACCGTTAATTTCAGCAAAATTTAGCTTATCCAACAAGACTCCTGGATAAATTGCTCTGAAGCATGCTTCACTTTGCCGCCGCACTATAGCACACCTGTTGTCTCTGGTGGAACACGCGGTAACTGCATGGCAACGTTTTATGCAAATGCACCTTGTTCATTAGGAAATTTCTTGTGTTTGTCAATGAATTTCCCTGCGGAATTATACTCAGCGTTTTACTGACATAAGAGAAACCTGGAGAGAACCTATCCGTTTTATCGTAGCCTGGGAGCTGAGGGAGAGGGATGAGAACTCCACATCAGTTACGTAACAGCGACGAGGAAGACGTTGTAGCTTTTGGAGTTTAAATCTTATGTCTGGCTCGCTTTAGTGGTTGATCATTTGGATATACTGTCGGAGACACTCTCTATCTGCGATAAAGATAGCCGTCAGCTGTAGTGAGTAACTTTGTGTTTGGCTTAATCTCGTTCGACTGCCGACCGAGACCGCTCGAGTAATTTTGTTAAAAAAGGTTCTATGTTCTCCCTGCTTCTCGTACCGGTTCAGAGCCTCGAAAAAACCTTTTCGTATCTTATTTTTCCCCACTCACAGTTGAGCTTTACGAATACACTATTTAGTTGTCCGCTACTGAGAGAACGTGTATGTGAATTTTTAATCAGAATCATGGTTTTTGAATTGGCATGCCTATCCACCCGAAGCGTAGCTTGTGGAGACACGTGTGAATAACGCATGTCTAATTTTGCACGTGCGATACGATTGTGACAAAACGCGTGTTTCAGTTTGTGCCTAAACTATTGATGCTTAGCCCCTAAATACAGAGAAAGGTCGTATTCTGTGCGGAAACGCTTGCCGCGAAAGCTACAAAACATCCTGCGCAAGATAAATAGCGCCGTATCGCTAGCGCGCGCTCATAATCGCACATTTATCTATATCCTTGTTTTGGCGTTTCATCAAGCGACAAATAAGACGACAAAATACAATTCAGTCACAGTTTTGGGTTTGGCCAGGAGACCTAAGCGAACGAAGCTCCTGAATTATGTGGCGTGGTAATGCTGATTGACAGGTATGTCAAATTCGATTGAATGATTCCACCAAATTGGCATGGAAGATCAATCACGACATGGGAAGATTACTTATCCCTTTTAATTTTTTTCTTTTAAATTATCGTTCGCCAGCGAACGATGACTTTATAAGCATGTTATGGAAAAATAAAATACGTTTTCAAGTTGATCACACAGTCTCGACTATGACAAGACTTCGCTTTTTTATTACAACATAATTAAGAAAGAGACCATTAAAAAATGTATCAGCTGTATCTCAAACAAGTTTGTGATCTTGCACACTGCGAAATATGCTAATTAAGCTTATCAAATCTGTCAACTTCAAAGACGCACATATTGAAAACCATTGGATGCATTTAACTGAAACTTTTGCAGTCAATTTGTTACAGATCGTTGTTCCAGGTGTGAGTCCTAAACAGGTCCTAGCTCGTATTCTCTTGGTTTAGTTAGCAAAAATAATTAAATTTTCTAGGTTAAATGTAACCAAAAATGCACATTAATGACGTCACAAATCCACAGGGGTTCTTCTGTCAATCAAAAGCAGATGTGAAATGCAAACAGCATTTGGTACTCTTAAAAACCATATATAGTTTGCCGGGCTTTCTATTATTTTGTCTGCTTCCATACCAGTGACAACTTGCCACAGAAGGAAAGCCTTCAAAAAAAAGAAATGTTAAAGGGTTAACTCGTGCTAGAAACCAGTGAAGGTTAATTAGAGCATGAACTTAATGATATGTAGTTTTACTCTGAAGACTCCTCGTGGCTTTTTGCTGTTTAAACAATATCGGAATTGTAATATGAGCCGGGAAAATTATCCATCAATCAGTTCCAGCGGTGCCCACCCCCGGCTCAAGTTGTCAGTCCCGGGGGTGTGGCATTCGCAATTTCATCGCGGCTCATTTAGCGACCCCCGAGCATTTGACACATATCTTCGAAAGATGGAGTGATCGCGCAACAACTACTGGTAGTCTACGTACTAACAGGCCATTACAAATTAAAGTAACGTTCTCGTATGAAAACAAAACCAAAACTTGAGCATGTCGACATGCACGTGTAGTTGGAAAAAGAAAGTATCTTCGTTTCATCAAGATTCGCCAGTTAAAGTGCCTATGAAATGACATTTTAGGCCCCTTTTTTATTCCAGAAAATTAAAGTCTATTTTACACTGATTCATAACTTTTGAATTTAAGCTCTGGTCCGGCGTGCAAAATAACTTTTCTATCCCTCCAGAGTTGGCAAAAAATGCCGTTGTCGTTTTCCGAGGCCCGCCAACCGGAGAACTATTGGCTGGTAAAACAAAGAGTTCTTTTGTTTAACACTCCAGGGTATCTCGGTACCTACTCGGTCCACAAAATCACATTCTAGTAGCCTTATAAGCGTCATACAATTCTAAATGTATTTGACTCGCACCGCGTTTAGTCGATTAATTTCCATAACTGCTCACTTCCCCGCAGATGCAGCGCAAGCAAACGAATGTTCCAGACAAAGCACATGAAGTGAATGAACCCACGGAACACTATACTACAATAATGTAAAACCACAAAATTGCTTGCCCTTCCTCGACTGTCCTGCCTCTTGGAACACACTGCTACAGAGAGAACGAGTAGAGGAATTTCAACAAGAGACTAAGCAAGCTACGAACAACCTATATTCCAAATGTCACCGCTCCTCGGGAATATCATTGAGTAATCGAAGAGAACTGAATCGAGAAAGAGAGCGGAAAAGGCAGACGCGTCTGAAGGGGCGTTTAACGTGCTTCGCAGCGTAATACCCGATTACTTTTCAGAAAGAGAGCCCGGAGACAGGCTGTCAAGAATCCAAACTCTAAGACTGGCAAAGAAGTACATCGCCACATTGCACGAATTGTTACAGACATATTAGTACTATTTTAGGCGCTGTTTCCTTTGCACTGTTGCATTGTGCGGAGCTTTAATGTATTCACCAGACATCAACGTTGCACATTTCTAGGAGATTAGATTTGCTGTTAATGTAAGAAAATCGTGTGACACTAGGTTATGCTAATTACGGCCATTTTGTTATTTTACGCGACTTGATCACTTCGGATTCAACTATGTTCCACGATTTTGTTACGACGATAGGTTACACTCATTTGAGCACTTTTGTAATACTCCAGATCACTCACTACCTAGTATAGAAGAGTGGATAAAATCAACAATGTCGTCCACCTGATATCCTGGAAAGTACAAGCTAACTCATACCCCGACTACTGTGGTACAAGTAAGAGGGGAGGGGGAGTGAATGAGCCATCCTGAAGCGCTTTGGATTGGTTCATTTCGCCTTCAAAAAAGAAGAATAGAAATTAACAAAAATATACTGTGGTCCTATTGCAAAGTCAACGCTTTAGGGGTCTGGTTTTCAACCATCAAAGAAGAGTCAGCACTGTTAAATGTTCAAGAGAAGAAAGAAAAAATCTCTAAAATAGTTGAAAACTGGCAATTCAGAAGACTCACGCTCCTTGGCAAAATAACAGTTATTAAGAGTCTACTCGCTTCCCAACTAGTTTATATTTTATCCCCACTTCCCACACCAAGCGGCTATCTAAAGGAAATAAACAGTTTGTTATATAAATTTTTATGGAACGGAAAATGTGACAAAATTAAAAGAACTCACATGATAAATGATTAAACTAAAGGGGGACTTAAAATGCTTGACACTCAAAGTTTCAATAATGCCGTAAAGGCAAAGTGGATTCAAAGATATCTAGACCCCAATAATAAGGGGAAATGGAAATTGTTTACGGATTTTTTTCGAGGAAATCACGATGCAACGGCACTCTTCTTAGGTAACGTAAAACCCGAGGATGTCGCCACTCTAGAAATTGAGGATCCCTATACTAAGGAACTTGTTGAAGCTTGGTGCCGTCTAAACTTCAGAGGTAACACAATACCTCTTCCTAGCATGCCAATATGGTACAACTCTTCCATACGCATTAACGGTAAGCCCTTTTTTTTACAAAAGCTGGTTTGCGGCAGATATAACTAAAGTAAGTAATCTTCTCGATGAGACGTCTAAAAGGTTTCTAACATTTGAAGCTTTCAAAGAGAAATACACCATAAAAGCCAATTTTCTTCAATACCACAGCGTTCTGACAGCAGTGTTGAGCGCGAAAAAGAATTTTGTCTTCAACCAAACGACCAACACTGAAGAACTAGTGGGGTCAAAGAACTTCTGC
>JAHPZR010010316.1:62500-64496 GCA_019787425.1 Platygyra sinensis
AAACTGTTGAGGGGAGGAGCGCCCTAGTAGGAATTGTTTCATACTTAGCCTACGGGAGTGCGGCGGAATATGTTGTCACCAAAATAAACCAGGAACGGCGGTGATATTTTGCCAACGCCGTGGAAAACGTATCCATCATCTGATTGTGGAAATCCAAGTTGCTGTAGGTTGTGTGGTCTGGTTCAGTTAGGAACGTTACATTTTGTAAAAATCTCTTAAGAAGAAAAAAGGAAAACTGCACGCTGCTGCCAAGGCTGTGTATGGAAGCTCTTTGAGTTATCTTTTAATACCGCGAAATTAACTGATCAAAACCACGTCTACTCTGGTCTACTATGGAGGTCTTGCGAGCGGTGATTGAATAATTTAGATGATATTCAGGGCTTTATCACTGAAAGCCGAAGTCAATTCGAAAGGAGAGAGACGGTGAAAAGATTTAATGAAGTTTGAACTCGGCCTTCGGCGCGCTAAACTTTACAGAGCACGAAGCAATAGAACGCCGACTCGTCGCGGTATGCTTTTCGCCGTCTTTGCTGATAAACTGGATTTATGTTCGGCCGACAGGGGGCTAGAAAATGAAAAATGTAGTTTTCATTGTGTCCTTTTTAAAAAATCAATGTACGTGATGCGTCTAAGAGACTCCAACGGTTCTAGACAACTGTCTGCAACTGTGTATTTGCCGTTTTATTTTAATTTTCGGTCTCTTGACCTTGCTTCACCTGCTTCACGCGTGTCTCTGAATGTACTCTATTCCATGTTATTAGGAAAAATGGAAATTATAAGTAGCGTGGAACCTTTTGACCGCGTTTTAACGTTTTTAGAGGCATTGGTCTGCATGGTTTCGGCTGTTAATTTTACGTCGCTTCACAGACTTTAACACCTCTGTAATTTACCATGTGCTTCTACTTTGTTTTTGCACGTTTCCATTGTAAGATATGATTTTAAGGGTCCAGCGAAGTATTGGCCTCTCCAGGGATAAATATTAATATATGTATATTTCGTGGGAACATATTGCTTTGCATTCTATGTTGTGACGCCGGACCGGCTATTCAGACTAGAATTGTTTGCATACACAGTGTGTTGCGTCTTAATCACTAATATCTTTATCTTTGTCCAGCTTTCCAGTCAGACTGCCGTAGCTTTACTTTGAGAAAGCTGTACGCTTCTCTAGAGGCCTTTTTATGTTTATTATCTGGATTAGTCTAATCGCCTGCATTCAAAGGAGAAACAACAGTGCTAAAATAACTATCACTTCGGAATAAAATTGCGTTGCTCGACGTCTACAGTTGAAATATGACCGACTTTCCATAAATCCAATGGGTATGACGGCAACAACATCACGACCACGGCAAATTGTCTCGAGACAGAATTGCCTAACCTTTAGATAAACGCTGGAATAGATACTATTCGAAATTTCAGCCCGAAGGCTATTGTTAACCATCGCGGTTAATGGCGGTCGCAGCACGACAAAGCTCAACGCGACAAACTGCCTGATAAGAGAGGACCCCTCCCAGATGTTCTCAATTGTCAATGTAGCACGTGACCAGACCAAACCAGGGTCTCTCCTCGCTCGCCTCAGAGGACGGTTAGATGACAGACCTGGGAACGAGGTTGCGGAAGCACATTTTTCATTACTGAGAAGCCATCAGTAAGCCATCCCTGAATTCACGACAAAGAGCCATTCGCCGGGGGACGTGTGTGCAAAAAGCTGATCGAAGTAATCGAAGGGCGAGAGTTGAGTGCTGTCGAAGAGAGCTGGCCGGAGTAAACCTGAGAAGTAAAGTTGAAGTATTTGGGACTGAGTGAAGTTGTTACATGGTGGAGTAAGTTGGAAAGTGGGTGTTTGGTTGGTTGTGTCATGTGTTGGTGGTACGAAGTTGGGTTCAAGATCAAGGACAAGGATTTCAGACGCAAGGTGAAATGAACTGAACTTATGAAACGCTTGTTTTTTTCTTAAGTATATTCTTCTAAACTAATTTAGTGCGCTGTAGTATTTAAT
>JAHPZR010010317.1:20000-22500 GCA_019787425.1 Platygyra sinensis
GCAGGAATATTATTTTGAAAATCACCCTATAATGCATTGCTAGCTCAGTATTAAATAAGTTTACAAGTAAATCATGCATGCTACTGGATTGTGCCTAGAGCTGTTAATACCTTGCTGATTTCGGCATGTACTAAAACCCGAAACATCAAAACGAAACGCCTGAAACAAAACCACCGAAACAACCAAAACTAAATGACCGAAACAAAACCACCAAAACGAAATGGCCGAAACAAAACAAGCGAAACGACCGAAACGAGCAAAATTGTAAGTAAATAAATGAGAAAATTAAAAAAAGATACGACCTTGAACTCTGTCATGTTACTATTGCAGCCTGATCTCGCAACTACAATACGTGTGTGACATCATGACGTCACAAATTCTTGCCAGGCCTGCCAGTAAAGATGAATGTGCATAAGTACGACAAGCATGAAAACATTGAGAAAAAGGTGGATGTTTTTCATATTTTGAATGGTATTCTAGCTAAATCAAGAAGTCTAATTTTAATACCGGTATTCTAAAAAAGTTTCCTGGTCGTATCATTTATTCGCAGGTGGTGGCGTATGGTCTTTCCGATCCGATAAAGACTGCAGCATTCTTCGTGTGAATTAAGACTTTCAGTTGATCTCTAGAGAAAAATGAGGGCAACTTGGCATGCTTTTATCACTCAGGCGTTCGTGACTCCTCCAGTTCTCAAAGTAATTTCATTGCGATTGAGTTTCCGTACATCTTGGGCTGGGCATTATGGCTGGTGTAGAGTGTTTCGAGTGTTTGCTCAACACAATATATCTGTTTGACTTCCTATGCATCGTGCATCGTCTGCATCAGACAGTTGTTGGTTTTCCTTGAGAAAAGGGGCTATCCACACTAGCGGATAAATTAAGAACTGACTGAAAGGAAATCAAAAGTAAAATTTTGTAGAGACGATTTTTGTGAAATCTACTTGTGTCGCAATATCCGCATTCAAACTATTTATAGCTCTGTAAATCTGGCAAACATGTCAGCATGTTTCTCATTGAATTTCGTCTTCGTAATGTGATGGAAAACTTCAAGTAGTGCAAACTTTTTGCATCTTTATTGCCATAAATCTTGCTCATATTGGTACAGGAATTAATAATGTGGTGCATTTCAAAAAATTAAATTCTCCTACAGTGTAAATCAAACTGTCTTGCTGGAGAGGCGTTTTGCGGCATCTGATTTATTGACAAGGAAACAAAATTGTGTTTCTTTCTTAGAAAATTAGATTTCTTGTTTGAGCTAGATTACCATTCAAAGTGTGAAAAATATCCACCTTTAATGATGTATTCGTGCTCTTCGTGCTTGTGTTCATTCATCTTTACAGGCCCAGTGCGAATTTGTGATGTCAGGGTGTCACACGTGGATTTAGGTGTAAGATGAGGCTGCGATAGTTACCTGACAGAGAAGTACAAGGCCGCATTTTTTTTTAGCGGGTTCAAGTTTCAAATAATCAGTTCATTAATGCAATCTTGAGGGGTACGCTTCACTTAGTTTGACTGTAACTTAGCTATAAACAGTTAAAAAGGGTTTTGTCAAACACAACTCTATACACCACCACCCACCCACATAAGGAACTCTTTTGTGTAGATGTCCAAGGAAAACAACTTGTTTTCACTCTAAGAAGAATTGGATGCAAGAGGAAAAAAGCTCAGTTGTACTCTGAGAGGCATTTCCTTGGGTTTTTCATGAGCACATTGTTTTCTTTTATTATGACAACTCAAAAATGATATTGTGTGTAAAATGCTTTACAGTGACCTTGTAACTGAGTAGTTTTATGGATGATATTTTAACAAAATACCTAATCAATCCTGCATGTTTTACGGTCAACAAATTTGAACATGGCATGGTCATTTTTCCTGGACATTTCTCTAAAAATAACAACCATTGATGTTTGTAGGAAGCACACAAACACTGGACTGCAGTGTGTCTTAATTTCTAGTCATGAACATTGGCCTTGCAAAATTGCTTGGGTTAGAGCCCTGTTTCTTCCTCATATAATACACTGTGTGTCAAACAGACTCTCTCATTCAGAAACAAAGAACAATGACTAAAATGTTCCTGTTAGGGAAATGACTGTCCTAAATCTGTGGCTTCTAATCTGGAAAGGTGTTTCAGACACAGTGGCTCAGGCTCTGAACCTAGAGCTTGTAATCCCAATATCAACAAATAGACTGAGTTTTGGGATTTTAAATTCTAATGTAGGATTTTGGACTGGCATTAGGTTTCTAACATAATGGTATAATTTTTAAAGCAGATTGGAGCTCCACTAGGGGCTGATCCAGCAATCCCCATTTGTGTACCAGACCAAAAAGGACATCACTCTACGTATCTCAGGCAGGAAGTAAGTGATATGTGAACAGTTTCATTGAAGTGCCTTGAAACCAGAACCAGAGTATTAACATATTATAAAGAACACAGCAAGGAAAGGACAGGATGCAAAACAGAGCACAGTGATGCAAAACTAAAATGCAAGTTATTTTGAAAG
>JAHPZR010010317.1:27500-31811 GCA_019787425.1 Platygyra sinensis
AAATCTACTCGGCAAGAAACTTTCTGTAATAAATGTCCGATGCCAAAAAAAAAATAAAAAACCTGGAGACATGGCTTATCCAAAAAGGTTCAGTCAGCTTCAACAATGATAAACTGAGAAGAAGGCTTCCGCGTACCGGCTTTCGTGCGAGTGACAAGATTAGCAGGATTAGGAATAGAGAAATATTGGGCAGATTGAGAGGCAATTTTACAGCACCGAAATTAAAATCAGTTACAATGCTCCTCAGAGATTCAGGGAATTTTGTTTTGCCTCTGTAATAACACTGAATGATCTGAACGATTTGAGGGTAATATCGAAGCGCTGAGTTTAAAATGCCGAATATTGGCTGGCCGGGAACACGCAATTCGCACATCGGAGAGCAACCACTGTTTATCAATCTTCGATCGAACTGAAGACACTCAGCGGTCAATTTGCGAAAGAAATCCTGTAAGGTAAATGCAATTTTTGTACATAGCGGTTGTATATCTCCGTTCAGAGTCAAAACATTATTACAAGGTCAATATTGTTTCCGT
Organism: Platygyra sinensis; assembly: GCA_019787425.1. Classification (NCBI taxonomy): domain Eukaryota; kingdom Metazoa; phylum Cnidaria; class Anthozoa; order Scleractinia; family Merulinidae; genus Platygyra; species Platygyra sinensis. Next base: position 28,034 of record JAHPZR010010317.1, read on the forward strand.
GGCCTACCCTTCGAAAAATCAGTTTTGCTCGAAGACCGAACTGCAACGGAGTTTAGTTACCAGTCTCAAGCTGCGTGTTATTAGATAGAATGCATGATATGATTGGCTCAGTATTTCACATTACGTCAGAGGACATGTCTGCCATAGAGGACATAACTGCAACGGTACAACGGGTCTCTCCTCGCTCGCCCCAGGCGGTAAGATGAGAGACCCTGGGAACGAGGTTGATTATAACCAACTCGCGCTACGCGCTCGTTGGTTATTTTATCACTTCATATCCAACGCGGGCTCATGGAATAATTGTTTTAGTAAATTCTCAAACTGGGTTTTGCCGCCGATTTTATTTCCACAATTTTACAAAGCGAAAAATTTTAAACTTGGCACACTATTTTCCATATGACGTTAAACTCCGACTATTGGCTCATAGTCGGGGTTTTTTAGCCAATCAAAAAGCTAGAAATGCAATAGTCGGAGCTGGGAATTTACTAAAAAAGCAATAGACCACACGTTTCTATGGTTTATAGGCTGATAAACCACTTGATATGTTGGTAGAACACTCGAAGAATTGGTAAATCACTCGCCTGCGGCTCGTGATTTACAAATTCTTCTCGTGTTCTATCAACATCCCGCGTGGTTTATCAGCCTATAAACCATAGAAACTTCTGGTCTATTGCTTAAATAGTCTATAAGTAATAATGTATCATTCTGAACTTTCAGCAAAGCAGTTTCCGTCGAGTGAAACTTACGGAAACCAGTAGTATATGATGTTGGGAATTATCCCTGTGTTGGATTAGGTGCCTAGTCAATGACATACCTTCCTCCATACTAATAAGTGCCGAGGTTCACTAAGGAGTGCGATAAGGTTGCCTAAACTTGCCTGCTACTAGTTAACCCCGATTGGCTCATGAGCAATCTATTACGTGTTCAAAATAAAAGCGCGCTTTCTCTTGGTAGCGTAACTCTTGCAATTCGATTGCTGGGAAAATTTAATTCCGAGACTTTCAGGTTATTCGAAACGTTAATCATGAAAATGGCTTTCACTGGCGTCGATGATTTTCAAACTGCTTTGAACGCTTGCGTATCAGTCCGTAATAGGGAAATGTTGACAAGCGCAAATTTTTGAAGGTGTAATCATTTCCGAGGTTACCTAAAAACGTTAATTTGCCCGGGCTCGTTTAACCTTGATTGGCTCATGTAGAATCCATTATGTCTTTATGCAATGTGTTTTTCTAAAATAATACTTAATTTGGCAGAAAAATAGGATAAAAAGGAATAGAAGAAACGGATGGACTCGTACATAAGATGCTCTTCTCAAATAGGAATTATTTCTTTTTCTATCGGAACGTAACCATCATTTGTTTATGTACATGGGAACATTAAATTTTATTTAGACTTCCAAGTTAACTCTTTCTTAAGATAAATAAATCACAAGCTTACTAAATTACTGAGTTATTTACTACCCAACTCTGTTCTTGTGCTTATTAAAATATTAATACCCCACACTTTATTGCATGAATATAGAGAGATCTCTGTTGAAATATTAATACCCCACACTTTATTGCATGAATATAGAGACCTTTGTTGTAACCACGTTCCGTTAACACCCATGCGGCTTGGATCATTCATTTTCACAAATCAGATCATGTGACAGTGATGTTAAACTTTCTGTTTCAGTAACACAAAATGTGTGTGCCCAGATCTGAAGAGGGACTATTTGATAAAAGTGTATGGTTCTCTAGGAACGGTAGGGTGATGTTGGGCGAGAAGCATTTTTGGTGCTAGATACATAACTAAATATAGCTTTCTCGAGCAGTTCAGCTCTCTTCAACTCTTCATCATGCATTTTTCTGATGTCATTTTCTTTGCTTCTTAGTTTTTCATTAAGTTGTTCTAATTCATTGTCTTTTATAGACATGGCATCCTTGTGTCTCCTGGACATCTCAGATATTTTGTCTTCTAAATCTGAAATTCTGTCTCGCAGCTCAGCTTGGGTTTTTCTTTCTGAATCAAGTTCAATTCTTGATCGATTGACTTCATTTCTGTAGTCAGTATCCTTACGTTCCAGTTGCTGCTTTAAACTTTCTACTTGTCTCTTTAACATTTCACTCTCTCTGTTAACTGTATTTAGCTGTGACTGCAAATCAGTGATTTGTGCTAGCTGTTTTGTGTTCTGAATTTGAAGTTCACTCTGTGACTGCTGGATCTGAGAAATATGTTCATCGTATTGTCTGGTCCTTGCAATTTCATCTTGTTTTAACCTTGTCTTGGTGTTACGTAGTTCTTCATCTGATGAAAGCTTGACAGATACTAACTGAGATTTCAAACTACTGACCTCCTCTTCAAATGCATTCCTCTCCTCCTCTAACTTTGCTATCTTTTCTTTAGTGGCTTCACGGTTTTCAAGAGCCTTCTGCTGTAGATTACTGACTTCTTTTTGCAGCCGGCTCTCAGTGTTCAGCAGCTCTTCCTGGAATTTTTTGTCACTTATCTTTGCTTTCTCAACAAACTGGCCTTCCATGCTTTCGATATCTTTTTCTAAAGTGCAAATCTTGCTTTCAAAGCTCTTATTTCTTCGTTCAAGCATGTTGACTATGTTTTCTAACTCATGATTTTTCTCCATGACTTCATTCATTCTCTTTCTGTGTTGAATCCCTGCTGTAGCATTGCTTTCTCTTTGCTCTTGCAGTTCAACTGTCAGTTTGTTCGCAAGAGCTTTTTGTTCTGAGCACATTTTTCTTGAAAGAAGCAATTCTGATTCTGTGGATGACAGTTTTGCTGACAAAGAATCAAATGCTGACTTCCTTTCTTCCAAAGTCGACTTTAAGTGATCAATCTTAACTTGCGTACTTCTGTTTAGCTGTTCCTGGCTGGATCTCTGTTGATCAATTTCTTCTCTCAGGCTTGTGACCTAAGAGGTATTAAGAGGTAAATTAATGAATGAATACAAATTGGTCCCATGAAATGATTAGATACAGGCTTCTCTGGAATCCAACCTAATGGGGGAACATTTGCCTTTTTTTGTTATGTGAACCTACTTTTTCAGGGGTTGATAAACACTGGGTGTATTTTAGTCAATAACTGAAGGTTTTCTTTTTTAAAAAATAAGAACAAAATTGGTCACTTTTACATGCTCCTTCTTGTGTGCTTTATCAATTTATATACCATAGTGTTTGTAACCAGTCCACTCAGTAGTGTACTCACTGTTAAAAGTTTTACAAAATACAAGCTGTCACACTTGGTGGAAATGTTATCATATCAACATTGCATGATACAGACCATAAACAACTCTTTCAGGAGCCATCACATCTATAAATGACCAACGCAATGCCTTTATGCAATATTAAATTACTTCAATTAAGTTTTTTGTATTGAATCAACTTTAGTATCAAAATGACTTCGATTTGTATTGATCAGAAACAACTTGTATCGATACAACCAAATACCTTGTTGAGGCTTCGAAGTGGTGAACTAGCTATGTACTTGTGGACATTAATTTAAAAAAATGAACTCCCGAGGTCGTAATCCAGCCATGTTTCTCAATGGCTATTCCGAACACAGAATTGTTTCATTTTTTGAGCTTCGTCTTTGAGGAACGAAATATATCTAAATTACAAACTTAAAATTAATTAAGCATTTATAAATGCATGAGGAAGTGAAGCAAACGATTAAGATTCCACGCTACAGCAACCGACGGAGACTGTCATGCTGAAGGAAGAATGTGCTCGACAGTCAAGCAAAATGCAAACTAATAAGTCAAGAACTCCCAGTTTATTCAGAA
>JAHPZR010010318.1:7500-16063 GCA_019787425.1 Platygyra sinensis
CTAAGCATATGATGCAAGTTTCTGTTTTGTTCTGTGCAGTAAACCCTAAGCCTGGCAATTAACTCTTGTTTTCAGTGCTTTTTACAGGCTGTTTTAGAAAACAACCTCATTTTCTACTACACCCATTGGACAAATCATCCCCTGTCACGTGACAGAAGTTAAGAGTGACTTTCTGAGAATGTCGAGAATCGGAAGACACCGGCGAAAAATCGATTTTTCTTTTATTTCGCCAAAACATACCTTTGGGTGAACTTATTCAAGGAAAAATAGTTTAAAGTTCCAACGATTTATTTTGCGGCCAAAATTTAAGAAAGTTCGAAATTTGCATATAATGGCGGTTTTCGCAACTTAAAATCTTCAAATTTCACGCTTCTTTACGAAAACATCAGGGGCGTAAAAAAAATCCTATGAAAACGAAACTTGGCACAATTGTTATTTTATTCTTACACCTTAAAATCGTGTAGTAAGTTTCTTGAAGTTCTGTTTACAGCTTTTTAACGAAGGGTAGTTGTACAGCCGCCATTTGTGTCACTTGGCAAGGAACAAATAAGGGCCAACTTCGACTAGGATAAATGGCCACTGGTATATATCATTTGGTCAAAATATTTATATTTTAGGAAACCTTGGTTATTGGTTTTTTCACCAGAAAAGTTATAGCTCTGGGAATTAAAATGTTCCCCGTCAGTAAAATAAAATGTTACAGCATGTAAGCGAGTTCAACTTTATGCAAATCACGAGGTTGCTCTTTGGAAGTCAACGGTTTAAAACAGGAAACAACGACTCACCGTCATTTACGCTCCTTCTGCCGCTATAGAAATTATTTTAACTTCCCAGTGTCCTTTTGAGTTGTTCTTAAAATATTTCCAGTATCACAGCGAGCATAAACGGCCATAAAATTCGATAAGGTCGACAATGTTTACATTTGCTGTCGCACACGCAGGTGTGGATCTTTTCATCGTATCTTTTCATCGTATTGCTTAGACGAGAGTCCTTTAAAAATGTGAGAATACACACTTCAAAAGGAAGCAAATCAGTCTCTCGTATCTGTATTGTTCATGTCCACTTATGGGTAAATAACTCGGTTCTCGTTCACTGAATAAACAAGTCGAATGAGCTTTACGGTGTGAGAGGTCACATGTTATGCCGTTATGTTACTTTCTCCCGGTTTCACATTACAAGGGTAACGCCGTATTTCACAAGGTAAAAAAAAGGTAAAAGTCTGCATGCGAGCCAACTGTAACAAATTGGTTGGATTTGCGCAACCGCTGACCAAGTAGTCAACTTGCCACGAATAGCAAACATGACAAGTCTAATTAATGCACTTTCTGGATGATTGCAAAACACTGCGAGGGAATTTGTGTAATAAATGTAGGCATCCAGTGAATAAAATGAGACCAAAACATATCTGTAGATACATATTTAAATATTTATTTTTTCTCCGAAAATGAGCCCGCGTACCTACCCTTCCCTCCATCTCGTGTTACGTGCCCAAGAAGGCAGCCATATTTTACAAATGTTGTCCACGCCAGATCGGATGTATACTGTATTAGCAGGAGCCATAATCGGGGACGGAGACCGTAAGCGCGCGCCATTTCTAGTATTGGGGTTGACGCCATGATATGGGACAATTTTTCTATTTTTAGAACAAATTGCGCCATCGCCTGCGGCACACGCGCGCACATTGCTGCGAGGATTTTCGCGGATGTCGCGCAGGGGAAATGGCGTCCGAAATTCCCGAAATCGTTTATGCTTTTGGATCCTTTTGGCCCATCACTCAACGCCTTCATGGCTGTTGGAATTTTGATTAAGTATTTCCGCCGTAAGTTGCTCCAGTCTGAGTGAAGACGGTGCCTAATTTAGGTATGTCCAGCTTTTTATCTCTGACCAAGTTGAGTTCCGCTGCTCCTTTTACGATAACTTCACATTACTCCAATCTAAATTTCATATATGAAGAAGATTAACAGCTTTTCCATAACACAGAAGAAAAAAGAACTAGTTGGATATAGCGGCGTTTAGGCTCAATAAGTGGCAATAGGTTTATGTCCGTAGATGCTGCTTAGTTTTGTTTGTGTAAATCCAATAAATTGTCTGTTGTCGATGAGTAAGAGCGCCCGCCGATGCGTGTTTTGCACAGCTAGTAAAACATGACAAATTGGACTTCGCACTTCGGTGTGAAACGTATATCGAACTCATATAATATCTCTAATGTTTAAGGTTGATTAATGTTTGAGAACATATTAAAAGCTTAGCTGAAAATATGTGAAAACAGCAGAAATAATCAGAAAAGTTACGATGACGCTTGTAATCAAAACTCGAATAAAGATTTCGATTGAGTTATAAAAACTCCTTGTCTATTTTATTTTCGCAGCGTAAAGTTTCACTATGTGAAAGAAACACACATGATGTTAGTAGCCTTTTGGCGAACGTTAGTGAAAATTGTTGTAGTATCTCAGCACAAAAGACAACGAAGCGAATCTTTTTCACGATTTGTTGACAATCTGAAGACACCGACTCGGACTTGAAAGTGCACGCGCTGCATCATGCAAATGAACTACTCGTACGCGTCAGACAAAAACTTTTGCAAACTAGCCAAACGAGCAGAAACAACAAGAAACTATCAAAAACAGGTTTTGGTTATGATTAAGCATTGTTTGGCAAACTCACAAATTGACAGCTCGATACCGGAGTAAACAGTGTTCTTACAGAACTCTACAGAACAAACACAAAAGTTTACGCGTATAACTAGCCGGCGAGCGGATTTTATTCATTCACAGCGCGAAATTAAAGAAATTCTCGACCCTGAAAAACACACCTTTTCCATTCAATCAGAGCATAAAAGTACATAGAAGAGTCCTGCTTCTTCTTCTCTGCCTTATTCCCTGCCATTGCTGTGAAAAATCGGCAAGAGGATCTCGCAACTCTCACTATTTCATCACACAACGTGACAACATTCACGCGAGAGCCAAGACACGTGCGTGGATCAGCGCGGATATATGACGTCAGGATGGCGCAATTTGTTCTAAAAATAGAAAAATTGTCCCATATCATGGGTCCACGCGCATCCCAAGACTTACGGTCTCCGTCCCTGATTATGGCTCCTGGTATTAGTTGATACATGGAGTGAATTTGGTTAAAAATGTTGAAAAATTTTAGAATTTGTGGAGCCCAAACTGCTTTGAGATATTCGTCAGATTCGTCGGCCTCCACTGATTACGGTCATTACGGCTCAATGAGTCTTCTCAGCTCATTGAGGGCAGCCATTGTGGATTTTGACTTCAATCGTTTGTGATTTCTGGTGAGTAAATATTGCTTTCTTTAATTGTTTAAATTTGCTTTAAGTAAAACATACAGCCCACACGTCAAATCGAAATGACCCAGAACTAAACTAAAGTCTGTTTCAGACTAAGAGTCCAGAAATATTCGCCAGGGTTACAATCGCTGCGTGACAATTGCTATAAAGCTCCATTCACTAATAAGCTTATTTACAGCGTTATAAAATTGCTAGTTCCACTGAAATGCCAGATGACCACTATTGCTTTATAATAATGGCCCTAAGTCGAATAAAGTGGAATGGAATCTGCACTACGTTGCTGATTATCGTCGCTCGTGTGTTACACGCGTAGACCCAGATCGATCAGGCAAAACAAGACATCAAGTTTAATGAATCTAACCATGATACCAAAACTGACAATCTTAAAAGCTGTGTAACACTTGGTGACTATGGTAGTCACCCAAATGGGATTGAAATGCAGGTAAATAATCTATTCAATATCTCAGGTAGTTGAAAACAGAGTTGATCAGAGTTATCTGCAGTGTGTTTGCTTTCACTCAAGACTCTTGTCCTGCTAGGCCCGGGTTTACTAAAAAGGGATGTGTATGGTGGCCCAGCATTATCATAGTAAAATATGTAAGTTTTTGAGGAAAAAGGAATAAAAAATGGAAAGAAGCGAAAAATATACGCAATCAAAATAGAAAAAAGGGAGAAAAAATAATATTGTAATAAAAATTAATAATATAAAGTAAGAAAAAATATTCGTTCACAAATAAAAAAGTAAAAAAAAAATATTAGAGAAATAATTAAAGCACTAAAATATTTTGAAAAAAATATAATCCAAAATAAAAGAAAAGAAAAAAAAACATTGAAAATAATTGTTAAAAACAACATTGAAAATCAACATCGAAAATCAACATTAAAAATAAACATTGAAAAATACAACATTGAAAATCAACATTGGAAATCGACATAAGAAAAAAAAATTCAATGTTATTTCCACGTGGCCTGTCGTTATCATAGACCAGGATGCTTTGCATGCATATTCAATATATTTCAGCCATTAGAGGTGATTAGAAGCTCCTGACACATCAGGGTTGTTAGGATGGTACTTGATATCTGCAGTATATGATAACCAAGTGTACATATTGTGAGCACGAGAGAGGAAAACACAAAGGGAACCATTCATTGTTCATAAGCCACATAGTGCAGTGGCCCATCGTTCTCATAGCCCGTGACGACTTTAATCAGCGGACTTCAGCGGAGCTTGAGACCCGGTTGACCCAAAATCGCCCGAGAAATCCAAACAGTTCGTCCCGTGTCCAAAATGAGTAGAATTCGGAATACTGACTGGGAAAACGACGAGAACCTGAAAGCCACCATACGGAAATACGTGCTCCAAAACTTGACTTGTCGGAGAAGTTCTAGACTTTCTGGGTCGAGACTATCCGCAATATGCATGGTGTCTTTTAACGCCGAGTCGAAGGATGACTCACTTTGGGGTGAAATATGTACACTACGGAACAGACTTAAAAGTGAGTTGGACAAAGAAGCCAGAGGGCCAACTGGCACATTTACTTCACTGGTAAGATATCTTTTACTACAATTTTTCACAGGTTCACGAATAATAAACACAATTGATCATGTTTCGCGAGTGTAAGCTTTACATACAATATGTGAGCCAGCACGTGAGGAATGCGAGGCATGCAAGTCAAACCAAACACATACGAGGCAAAATTTATATCGTTCTCTGTTTACACTTTTAACAAAGTCTAAAAGTGCTATGGAAGACCATCTTTTACTGTTTCTGACTCACTGCCATTTTGAATGCCGATAAGGCCCTGGAGACGAGTCTCCAACACACTGTCACGCAATGTCACTAATGTGCCAGTCGACCTCTGTGCCGTATTATGGCTTTTCCAGGCTTTTCTCGTCGTTTTCCCAGTCAGTATTCCGAATTCTACTCATTTTGGACGCGGGACGAACTGTTTGGATTTCTCGGGCGATTTTGGGTCAACCGGGTCTCAAGCTCCGCTGAAGTCCGCTGATTAAAGTCGTCACGGGCTATGAGAACGATGGGCCACTGCACTATGTGGCTTATGAACAATGAATGGTTCCCTTTTTGTTTTCCTCTCTCGTGCTCACAATATGTACACTTGGTTATCATATACTGCAGATATCAAGTACCATCCTAACAACCCTGATGTGTCAGGAGCTTCTAATCACCTCTAATGGCTGAAATATATTGAATATGCATGCAAAGCATCCTGGTCTATGATAACGACAGGCCACGTGGAAATAACATTGAATTTTTTTTCTTATGTCGATTTCCAATGTTGATTTTCAATGTTGTATTTTTCAATGTTTATTTTTAATGTTGATTTTCGATGTTGATTTTCAATGTTGTTTTTTAACAATTATTTTCAATGTTTTTTTTCTTTTCTTTTATTTTTGGATTATATTTTTTTCAAAATATTTTAGTGCTTTAATTATTTCTCTTTATTTTTTTTTACTTTTTAATTTGTGAACGAATATTTTTTTCTTACTTTATATTATTAATTTTTATTACAAATTATTTTTTCTCCCTTTTTTCTATTTTGATTGCGTATATTTTTCGTTTCTTTCCATTTTTTATTCCTTTTTCCTCAAAATCTTACATATTTTACTATGATAATGCTGGGCCACCATAGATGTGCCCAATTTCTGGTATCTTCCAAATTATTTTTATTTATATCTTCATCTTTTTTATCTATTTAATTTCAGGGGCAGCAGTTAATGTTACATCTACTGGATTATTCCTGACTACCCATAATAGTTATTTAATAAAAAAAAAGCAATAAGTAATTATTATAAACAATAATACAGTCAAATGAATAATGACAATGACAACCCAAGAACTTTAAATGATAAATACTTTGAGTTCAGGGTGGATTGTCTTGGCAAACTGACTCCATCAGACTTCAACGCTTTCCTTCGAAAACCAAGCTAACACACTTTCAACTTCATTTAGCCAGCAGATAACTGATGTACAATTTGTAACTCACCACCTTTAATTTCATCTAGACCTGTAATATGGTACATGTTTAAAACAGTTACACAAGCTTTCTCAAGGTTTACTGATAAATGTTGCACTAATCACTTACATTTTTTGAATAAAATATCATACATAAGCTGTAACAAGCAAACAGTGAATGAGGCTTTCACTTCATTTAGATGACACCACATTTACTAAACAATGAACACAAATGCTTGACAACAAAACAAAGAATGATGCTATATTGTCCTAATCTATTGTACAGCAAATGATTCATTTACCTAATCAGTCAATTGTAAGCCTGCTGATAGCTAAGATACATGTCAGGAAGAAGCTTGATGCTTATTGATGCACCACCAACATTGTTAAACGCTATAATACACAAGAAACACTTAAGTCATTTCATGGCTAAGAGCATGAATGAGTTGGCTCATAAGAGCCCTTTGATTTTACCTTGTGAAATACGGCGTTACCCTTGTAATGTGAAACCGGGAGAAAGTAACATAACGGCATAACATGTGACCTCTCACACCGTAAAGCTCATTCGACTTGTTTATTCAGTGAACGAGAACCGAGTTATTTACCCATAAGTGGACATGAACAATACAGATACGAGAGACTGATTTGCTTCCTTTTGAAGTGTGTATTCTCACATTTTTAAAGGACTCTCGTCTAAGCAATACGATGAAAAGATACGATGAAAAGATTCACACCTGTGTGTGCGACAGCAAATGTAAACATTGTCGACCTTATCGAATTTTATGGCCGTTTATGCTCGCTGTGATACTGGAAATATTTTAAGAACAACTCAAAAGGACACTGGGAAGTTAAAATAATTTCTATAGCGGCAGAAGGAGCGTAAATGACGGTGAGTCGTTGTTTCCTGTTTTAAACCGTTGACTTCCAAAGAGCAACCTCGTGATTTGCATGAAGTTGAACTCGCTTACATGCTGTAACATTTTATTTTACTGACGGGGAACATTTTAATTCCCAGAGCTATAACTTTTCTGGTGAAAAAACCAATAACCAAGGTTTCCTAAAATATAAATATTTTGACCAAATGATATATACCAGTGGCCATTTATCCTAGTCGAAGTTGGCCCTTATTTGTTCCTTGCCAAGTGACACAAATGGCGGCTGTACAAATACCCTTCGTTAAAAAGCTGTAAACAAAACTTCAAGAAACTTACTACACGATTTTAAAGTATAAGAATGAAATAACAATTGTGCCAAGTTTCGTTTTCATAGGATTTTTTTTATGCCCCTGATGTTTTCGTAAAGAGGCGTGAAATTTGAAGATTTTAAGTTGCGAAAACCGCCATTATATGCAAATTTCGAACTTTCTTAAATTTTGGCCGCAAAATAAATCGTTGGAACTTTAAACTACTTTTCCTTGAATAAGTTCACCCAAAGGTATGTTTTGGCGAAATAAAAGAAAAATCGATTTTTCGCCGGTGTCTTCCGATTCTCGACATTCTCAGAAAATCACTCTTAAAATGTTACTATTTTTGGTTTATTGCATCACGGCCCTATTGGTCTTTGTGAAGTATATGTGAAATAAATCATATTTGTACTGCGGTTGTAGATGAAAGTGAAGAATGATCATCGCAGTAAATATTCCAATTTAACCAAACAAATTGAAAATTTTGTAATCACCAATTTTTTGTTTTCGCAATCCTGTTCGCACATGATGATGCGAAATTCTTTTAGTGACAGATAACTTGATCAATTTTAATACCATCAAGATGTCTTGAAATGTGTGTCGGTGTCTGTTTCGCGCGAAGTTTCCGGTCGAATTTGTGAATGAAAAATGTTCCCTCGAAATGTTTTCATGGCACTTTATTGCCTTTTGCTTTTCATACAGAACCTGTTATTGCTATATCAACAATTAATTATAGTTTTGGTTGCTAGGATTCGCCTGTTATTTATTTTGGAGGTTTTAATTCATCAGAGAAGACGCCGCCATCGCCGTCGTTTTCACCCGCACTGGATATTTCTTCGCCCTGCAGAATTTTGGTTCGAAATCCATCTGCACCTGTCCAGTGCCATTTTCCTGAGATCTTGTTCCGTAGAAATAAACGAATGGGTAGAGAGTCATTCGATGGTTTAACTGATACTCTAAAATGTTCAGTGAGAGAACACTCGCGGGAAGTCATACGGTCATGTTTGCTTCGTAAATAATTATGCTGCAAAATTTGACGACCCAATGACGGATGGATGTCAAGGAACAAAGGATTTTCTCGTCTGACAAAATTTTT
>JAHPZR010010319.1:0-43251 GCA_019787425.1 Platygyra sinensis
AATTTTTAAAAAAATTAAAACCGCGCTTTTTTAACTCTTTTTCGCTCACAAAAATATTACGTAATATTTAGCAACAACGTTTTGCGAGAAAACATTACCCGGAAACAATTTAAAAGATGGTTAGGACTTGTTCCCATATCTCAAACCACCCTTGGATACCTTGTGATGCGTACACAAAGTAAATACTGACTATAGGCCTAAGCACTGAAAATACTGAATAGGGTTAGGGTTAATGCAGGGGGTTAATGGTTAGCTTCTTTATAGCGTTCGGGTTTCCGATTAGGTACTTAAATTAAACCTCCCGTTTGTAGTGTTTAACGGTGGTCTAGTGGTTAGAGTGGAAGACTGCTGAGCTAGCGTCCCGGGTTCAAATCCACCTCCTTCACGAAATTTTTTTAATTTTTTTTCCCTTTAAAATTGAAGAGACTTGCACTTTGACAACATTTGTTGAGCAGAAACTAAGTCTCTGTGTCAAGAAACTTAGAAATTTCATGCGAGTCTACGTGAATAGGGAGAGGGCAGTTTGAGATATGGAAACATTCTTTGCCTGAAGCGGGCTAGCGTGACTTGTAATCGGAGAATTCTGTTTATGTCTGAGGAAAAAATACCTTGACCTTTCAAACGACTATCAATTTACATATGTTAAAAGGGTTTATGACGAGCGCTATAAAACATGATAAAAGGCTAAGTTTTAACTTTTTTCCCCAGAAAATTCCATCATAGCTTCTGGCGAAGTAAACACGATCTTACATTTATCACCGTCAGCGTGATCCATGGCCAGAAGTAATACCTTTACAGCGCATTGAATATTCCCTTCGAAAGTGAACAGAAACAAAAATTCCAGATTACGAAATCTTCTGTTTCGCACGCAAAACGAAAATACAGCTTAACTCTGGATAATTTCAGCCTTAGTAGCCAGCAGCTGGTACCAAATTAGATGCTTTATCCTTGCAAATGTCCTGCGCCCATCGCCGAAGGATTTTGGCCCAAGTTTGACCAAATAAACATTTTTCCCGTCGGCGGCCATTCTTTTGACTAAACAGTTAATTCGCTAACTTGACAAAACCCTCCTGAGGGGGGATATGACGAAAAGAACTGGGAAATGGCCTGTAATTGGCTGATAATGACATCATCCGCGGAGGTTTGGATATAGTCACCGACAAGACGAAAAAAAACAAGAATTTTTAAAAAAATTAAAACCGCGCTTTTTTAACTCTTTTGCGCTCACAAAAACATTACATAATATTTAGCAACAACGTTTTGCGAGAAAACATTACCTGGAAACAATTTAAAAGATTGGAAACAATAGAGATTGCGTGATTCAAAGTTGGCTCAGTGCCTGGGTTGTAAGAGATTTTCACATTCTTTGCATAGCGTGGTTGCGTGATTTGTAAATCGGAGACTTTGTTTCCTAGCTCGCGCGAAGGAGAAAAGGTCTCACAATTGACCTTTCAAACGAATATATATATTTGCGTATGTTCAAAGCCAAGGTTTTATTTTTTCCCAGAAAACTCCACCATTGCTTCTGGCGAAGTAAACACGATCTTGTTTATCACCGTAAGGGCATTCCAGTAAACACGATCTTATTTAGCACCAACAGCGGAGTCCATGGCTGACGACAGACGTAATACCTTCTTTAGCGCATTGAATGTTCCCTTCGAAAGTGAACATGCAGGCAAAACGAATATACAGCTTAACGCTGGATAATTTCAGCCTTAGTAGCCAGCAACTGGTCCTAAGTTACATTCTTTATCCTTGCAAATGCCTTGACGTGCATCTCCGAGGGATTTTGGCCCAATTTTGACCAAATTAACCCTCCCCAACTACCCGCGAGTTTATTTAATTCGCTAACTAGACAAAACTCTCCTGAGGGGAGGTATGAAGAAAAGAACTGAGAAATGGCCTGTAATTGGCTGATGATGACATCATCCGCGGAGGTTTGGGATTTGTAACCGACAAAACGAAAAAAAAACAAAAAACCGAAGGCAGATCAAGAAACCGCTCAGCCTCCGGCTGCGCGGTTTAAAAAAAAAAAAAACCGAAGGCAGAGCAAGAAACCACCCAGCCTCCGGCTGCCCGGTTTAACAAGGCCTTTTGAACGAGTAAAATGTCAATGCACTCTCAGTAAATTTTTAACTCCGACAATGATAATGCAGCAACATCGAGAGCGCGTGGCATTTAAGCAGTGCTCTGTGTTGTCGCAGGCAGCGGGCCTTCTAAAAACGTGTTTGATCCATTCTATTGGTTACGGAAAAAATAATTGTTACATTTAAACGTTATTCTGATAGGTCCCTCAGCGAAAAGCCCGACCATTGCCTCACTGGAGACTGTTGGAATCAAATCCTCAAACGTCAATCTTACATGCTTGGTTGATTATGATTACTATTGCCCAGAATATTTGTCTTGGCACTTTAATAACAATCCGGAGCCCTTGCCAGAAAACAGTCTAAAGTTTAAAGTGGAAGAAAAAGATACTTACAGCAAATGCAAAAAAGAATTCATGCTGTCAATATTCAATGTGACGGAAAGTGACGAGGGGACATACAGTTGCCACTGGCACTGCGAGTACGAAAACACTACACAGGCTGCCATTGATTTGAAAGTATCTAATCCACGACCAACAGGTAGGAATTTATCTGTAATCAAAAGCAACATTTGCCGCATATTTTCTATTTTGTCGCTAAACGTGTACATTATGGTAAAATTTGTAGTACCAAGAAAGGTAGAAGTGTAAGCTAGTTAATTTCCTATAGTCCTAAGGTAATCCCTCTCAAACTATTTCCAGGTAACTCACTTCTAACCAAAATCCCAAAAGTGTCTAGGCTAAGTCTGCATACGAGCCAACTGTGGTCCACCGGGGCAGAGCTTATCCCGGTTTCTGTAGCATGAAGCGACTAGGAGTATTTGTACTTCCCCCTGGATTGAATGCTAGTCCATCGCAAGGTTACTCCCAGCATTAAATTCGCCGGTACCCATTTATACACTTGGGTAGAAAGAGGCACCGTGAGCGTGAAGTGTCTTGCCCAAGAACACAACACAGTGTCCCCGGCCAGGGTTCAAACCAGGACCACTCGCTCCGGATTGAGTCCAAAGCACTAACCATGAGGCTACCGCGCATCTCAAAGTGTCTACAAATATCCAATATTGTGCTGCGGACTTTGCTCACGTGGACAGCCCAAGTGGCTTTGCACGCATTTATATCCTCGACAAAAAACCATGGCCAGAAATTGCGGACATTTGAGCCCGCGCATAAGCAGCGGGCAATTAATTACTTTATGCTAATGGAAACATGGCGTCTTCGAGAAAATCCCCCGTGGTTCACTAAAAACAAATTAATTCGTTCTCCCCTGTCGCTTTGTACGTCACTCCCATCCGCTAAAGAAATAGGGAAAGATTTGTTGATGTGGAGAGGATTATTACCAGGCGAAAATGTGGACTGAAGGGCTATGATTACTTCAGTTGAGAAGGAGAGGAAACATACAGAATACTTCAATTCAGTAACTACTTGTTGTCTTGGGGAATTAAAGAATACTCAGAAGACTTACCGAGCCACATTTTCACCGGGTAATAATTCTCTCCACATCACAAAATCTTCCCATATTTCTTGAGCGGATGACAGTGTCGTACAAAAACCACAAACGAAAACGAATGTCACGTTTGTCACGCAATGTGGTCATACATGAACTTGTAATTTTAGCGCTGACTGAAAGGACAGTGGTCATCTGTCTCCCCAACCTTCAACAGAGATAGAAGGCTTGGTTTCGTAGGTTTCTTTTGATACCAAACATGCAGGAATTTGCTGAAAAAAATGCCTGTTTTTGCCCAAAAATACGACGCGTGGCTCTCGGATTAACACAGATGAGACGCTCGCGTGACATTTGATATCTTTGCTTTCGGTAGACCTGGTTTGCGCTTCTCTGAACTGTTTTTGAGGGCAATTAGCAGGGCGAAGAAATCAGCAGCGAAGGTGAAAATTGGTCAAATAGTACAGCATACGGTGCTTTTCCTCAAGCGATCGCGGCACTTGGGATATCCCACTTATGTAATCTGCTGTGGCGGATCAAAATCTGTTTGGGATGCATTCAAGCCTCCGTTATATAGAGCATTGTATGAGCCAATTTTCCCAAATAAACATCGATGAAAAGTAGGGCCAGTAACATTTGTTGATGAAAAGCAACTAATCAGAATAGCAGAGGAAACTTTCAAGAACTCAACCGGATCGCGGCACTTGTTCCCGGTAAGCCAGAACTTGCTCTATTTTATTTTGTTTTATTTCTGCCATACATTTCCTTTGAGCGTTTGGCGGCCATATTTCTAACAAACCCCGCGCGTGCGCCGTTGCGATGACCGCGATTTCTGGCCATGATCCACGCAACATTATCAGCGGAAGAACTTAGTACTAGTTCAAGCGATAAGCTTACATGCAATATTTGCAAAGAATGTAAAATGTTTTGGGTACATCATTTTGGACCCTATGCGTACATTAAAACAGCTTGGTTAAGGCCAGCAAAAAGACGAGTTTACTCTAAATGTTAAACTAAGCTAAATGTTATGACAGTAATGCAAAGTAATGATAGTTTCCATACATCTAGTCACTAATATTTTGCAGAATTGCATATCGATGCACCATATACAGGGACCACGGGTACCATTTTAAATCGGTAGGGCTGAAAAGTATGGCCAAGACAACCTAGTTACGAGTCACTGTTCCACTATTCATATACTATCCATTTCGTCTGCAGCTTAAAAACATAACTCCAATCAAGAAGGTGTAGAGTTACAGTCCCTCCCCCCTCTGTGGTCCCTGATATACGTGTAAATTAACATGTCTGGGTATTACATACAGTAATAAATGTACATTTACAAGTTTATTTCAATTTATCTTTGGTTTAAATTTGATTTTTTTTTCTTTAAATTGTGATAATGAATAATACCTGTAAACAAAGGTCACACTGGTTAGAAAATTTTAAGCCAAAGATAATTCAAACCACAACACAAATGTACATACCTGCAACTGATTCATAACAACATATAGACCCTATGCAAAAAACGGGTATTCTTTTGTTCGTATTCAAGATAGCCTCAACCAGAAATTCTTCAGAAATTTTGTCTCAAAAACGAGGTTAGTGAAGTTAATTTAAATACGAACATAGGGTCTATGTTCTAACACAAATACAGGGAAGGATTTACCAACTTATATTTTATTGTAAAATTCATTCAAAAATCGACCAGGCAAAATGATATTTAATATGTTCTTTACCTGTTATATTCGTTATCACTCTCACTGCCTGACAGGTGGCTTTGGTCAGGACTAAGATCTGAAGAAGAGGCACTTGAATCTATTAAATGGCTGCTTCCTCTCAAGGCGCTCTGTACTAGCAGCAGGCCTTAGTCCATCAGATTCGTCCACATCACTACATTCATCACCTTCACTGCTCTTGCCGCTTTCAAGGATATCTGCTGCCTTGGTCGCAACCTTTAATTCTGTGTGTGTTTCGGAGAAAATCGGATCGATGATGTGAAACCATTTAAGTTCATCTTTTGCTGCTTTTCCACTGCCATTCTTTGCCCTATCTCTGTATTTTCTCCATTGTTCTTTCAACCATTCATACTTCGCTCACGGCTTGATAACTGATGTATCGATCGCGTTCCCTTTTCCTTTCTTGGAACTGGATAAAATGTTCTATATTTGTAAACGAGCATCAGGCTCTTTCTTAATAGCTTCAAAAATATGAACATTTTCTGACTTTTTGAGAGCCAGAGTCTCCAAAGTCAACGCAAATTCAGTTCGGTCGTTTGCAAGAACAGATGCAAATACTTTAAGTTCACCTTCACTCCACCTTCTGCTCCGAGACTCTTTTTGGCCGCCATGTTGTACGTTTAGTTCGGTTTCAGAACGAAACGTTGACTCGTCCCAGTCGTCTCTGGACAAGTCAGAGCTAAATGCTCCCCAGTTAAGGGCGTCACGTTTTTATACTTGACAGGTTTAACGTCTCGAACGTTAAAGGCGACTGATAACAGAGTCGTTTAGACGCTCTTAAAAGAAGACGTTAAAGTAGACAGACGTTACAGGCGTCGTCCTTATTTTTCGTTTTTAGCTTATTCATGCGCGCGCAGCGGAAGCAATGAATGAGTATCGTGAGATTGCAAATGTTGCCGAAAGTTGTCCGTAGACGGAAATTTGTGGACAGAAATTTCTCGACGGAAATTGTGGCCTTGGACCGTCGCCGGAAGTGAAAGTGTCCTCACCAGCCCTCCCTGCTTCGGCTTAATAAAAGTGCCGAAAAAGACTTCGATGCCGCTCATGCCGCTGCAATAAGCTGAATAAGTAAGTGCAAAGATCAACAATAAAGAATGTTTGCATGTCGTTATAAATTTAAACCACAAGTCAGAATTTCGCAACCTCTGGAAATCGCAATATGGTTGAGAAGCCGAGATGTTTGCGCCTAGGGGACTCTAAATGGGATTTTTTGCACCCGCTACCACGTGCAACGTGTTAGATCTTCGAGGCAGCCATATTGTTGAAGGAACTTGTTTGTGCTCCTACTGGTGAGTATACGGTTTACACCTTTTTCTTCCTACAACCATCGCGAAAACATGAAGATCGCGGAGCGCCTTACAAGTAAGTTTTGACGACAAATCACAGATTTAAAGCAGCTTCTTGGACTTTAGAAACAACAATGGTAATGTAAATTATTACTTCGAAGTTGATTTAAACTTTTGAAACGATTGGTAAAGCCACGGGCGTTAAAATGACTCCAAAAGCGGACGGCAAAAACTAAAGCTTTTGCTTTGGCGTGAAGAATTAATTTGAACACTGCTCGACGTGTGTGCGACACGTCTGCGAAATTTTCAGCATTTTTTCGCTTTAAGTAGGTTTCTTCGCCTTTGCTTGAATGAAACTTTACTGCTATTGAACTCCTTTTGCATTTCTTCCATTTGGTTCCCTGTATTTTGGAATTTTAGGTTTTTAAGCTGCAGACGAAATGGATAGTATATGAATAGTGGAACAGTGACTCGTAACTAGGTTGTCTTGGCCATACTTTTCAGCCCTACCGATTTAAAATGGTACCCGTGGGTCCCTGTATATGGTGCATCGATATGCAATTCTGCAAAATATTAGTGACTAGATGTATGGAAACTATCATTACTTTGCATTACTGTCATAACATTTAGCTTAGTTTAACATTTAGAGTAAACTCGTCTTTTTGCTGGCCTTAACCAAGCTGTTTTAATGTACGCATAGGGTCCAAAATGATGTACCCAAAACATTTTACATTCTTTGCAAATATTGCATGTAAGCTTATCGCTTGAACTAGTACTAAGTTCTTCCGCTGATAATGTTGCGTGGATCATGGCCAGAAATCGCGGTCATCGCAACGGCGCACGCGCGGGGTTTCTTAGAAATATGGCCGCCAAACGCTCAAAGGAAATGTATGGCAGAAATAAAACAAAATAAAATAGAGCAAGTTCTGGCTTACCGGGAACAAGTGCCGCGATCCGGTTGAGTTCTTGAAAGTTTCCTCTGCTATTCTGATTAGTTGCTTTTCATCAGCAAATGTTACTGGCCCTGCTTTTCATCGATGTTTGTTTTCAAAGATTGGCTCATACAATGCTCTATATTACGGAGGCTTGAATGCATCCCAAACAGATTTTGATCCGCCACAGCAGATTACATAAGCGGGATATCCCAAGTGCCGCGATCGCTTGAGGAAAAGTACCGTATGGTGTACTCTTTGACCAATTTTCACCTTCGCTGCTGATTTCTTCGCCCTGCTAATTGCCTTCAAAAACAGTTCAGAGAAGCGCAAACCAGGTCTACCGAAAGCAAAGATATCAAATGTCACGCGAGCGTCTCATCTGCGTTGATCCGAGAACCACACGTCGTATTCTTGGGCAAAAACTGGCATTTTTTCAGCAAATTCCGGCATGTTTGGTATCAAAAGAAACCTAAGAAACCAAGCCTTCTATCTCTGTTGAAGGCTGGGGAGACAGATGACCACTGTCCTTTCAGTCAGCGCTAAAATCACAAGTTCATGTATGACCACATGGCGTGACAAACGTGACATTCGTTTTCGTTTGTCGTTTTGTACGACACTGTTATCCGCTCAAGAAATATGGAAAGATTTTGTGATGTGGAGAGAATTATTACCCGGTGAAAATGTGGCTCGGTAAGTCTTCTGAGTATTCTTTAATTCCCCGAGACAACAAGTAGTTACTGAATTGAAGTATTCTGTATGTTTCCTCTCCTTCTCAACTGAAGTAATCATAGCCCTTCAGTCCGCATTTTCGCCTGGTAATAATCCTCTCCACATCAACAAATCTTTCCCTATTTCTTTAGCGGATGGGAGTGACGTTTAAAACGTCAGGGGAAAAACGAATGAAGTTGTTTTAGTGAACCACGGGGGATTTTCTCGAAGACGCCATGTACATTAGCATAAAGTAATTAATTGGCCCGCTGCTTATGCGCGGGCTCAAATGTCCGCAATTTCTGGCCATGATAGTTCTTGCTGTAAAGTAAAGACTAACGGCTTAATCTTGGTTAGTTCTTCCTGCTGTTGTTGTATCGTTATTCGTAGAGCCACAACTTCTTCTCGAATTTTAATATTGTCTCTGATGATATTGTTGACATTGATCTGTATGTCGATGAGAACTTCTTTTAGTTCGGCTCGTGTTGGCTCGTGTTCGTCTGTGATAGCAGCTGCAGAGTTAGACTTTGATGCATCGTCGAGCTGTGATTCGGTGTCCGCCATGTTTAATCGTTTTGAAGAAGACAGTTCTTCAGTTTCAGTGGAGCCACGCTCTCCTCTCTTGTTCTTTTTGGCTGTCTTGCCGGTCATCTATGTTTAAATGGACACAAGTGCCACTTTTCAGGTTAAAAGGCGACTTGAATATTATTTTGCCGAGATTTTGGGAAGGAGATGAGTGCCCTGCTTAAAAAAACGTGGCAGCGCATCTCAGGTCCTGCGCAGACTCCTATTCAAAGTAGGCTTGAGTTTCTTGATGTAAAGCATTTAGAATAATAAGCAATCGAATTTGCCCTGACACTCTCATTCATCACTAGGCTACTGCCCTGAGTTTCAATAAAAATTTTCTCGATTAACTGCCTACTATTTGTGTTTAGCAACGCGTTGAAAAAGGTTGACAGGCTGTATACCCCACATAATCTGCGTCACTGAGATAACATGAAAAATGATACACAACGCCTTGCTGATTAACGACAGACGGCTTAACGACTTACGACTGATTTTTGTTTCCTCTTTTACTACTTGTTCTAATACATTACGAAGAAAATTACTGATAAAGGAATCTATGAGAACCCTGGAGTAGTCTAAGCGACTGAAAATAGAGCTCAGTTTATCGCGTTCTAACTTGACAACTTCTGCCGTGGAAGACAAAGAGTAAGCGTGGTGTATTATTGTCTTTAATAAAGAGTCACTGTAACGTTTATCAGTGTGACTGTGGAAATGTAAGAGTAAGTCAGTAATTGTTGGTAAACTGTGAAGTTTATTTTCAAATTAAGTCCCATTGACAATTTTAGGGCGCGTTCGTTTGGGCTATTCCGGAATAAGAATGGGCTCCTAATTCCAGCTATTCTGCTCCTGGGAGCAGCATAGCCGGAATGGATATCCCGGTATTCCGGAATGAGAATAGCTCCCAAACAAACGTTTACTCGCATTATTCCAATTATTCTTATTCCGGATTGATCCCAAACGAACGAGCCCTTAATGTCAATAAAAGGAATCTGACAGGGAGCTAAATTGTAAATTCCATGCTGCGGGTGCAGGCCATTGAGAGCAGTGAGAAACGCGGAAGCAGTCTCAGTGCCAGGCATTTTAGCCAGGGTACCATCCACGTACCGTTTGTATAGGTCAGGCATCAAACCAATGCGAGAGAGCGTTTCTTCCAAGTGACACAAAAACATTGGCCATTAGAAAGCCTAGGGATGAACACATGGCCACACCATCAGTCAACTGACCGCTGAACTGGAAATTTTGAATGGTTGTGGCAATTTCAAGTAGTTTGGCAAGCTGATCCTTCCGGAAGTTAAGGCCATCAAATTTTACAAATTTAGAAGTGTTAGCAAGTGAAGCAGCGCTTAAAAGACGGATAATATTTCGTTCTGTTTTTTAAACTGAAAAATTCACGGGTTTGCTCTTATTATTATTATTATTAGGGCACTTATTATTATTAGGGCACTTATTATTATTAGGGCACTTATTAGGGCACTTATTATTATTATTAGGGCACTTTGATTAAACTGTTCCCACATTTCAGACAATGCCACAAATAATCAGAAGAACGACTTTCTTGAAGATATTAACTTGATGAAAGCGATTGGTTCACACAAGAACATCGTGAGTTTGATTGGCTGTTGTACCAAGTCCACGCCCAATTTCCTCATCGTGGAATTTGCAGCAAAAGGAGACTTGCTCACTTATCTGAGAGAACGAAGAAAAAAGGTAAAAGTTCAAGCATACACTAAGGTCAAAGAAATAACTTCGACAGTGCATGCTGATCCTAGCAGTATGCAGGACGCCTGTCACACATGAACTCAGTTAAATGACCTTGTTCTCCATGATCGATGAGTTTTCGCAGCTCAGTGGATAGAGCGCCCGCCCGGTGTTCAGCAGGTCATGGGATCTATTCCAGATTTTGTCTTTGTTCCTCGCTCGTGCCATGTTGATTAGTTCACTTTTGACTTTTCAAACGCAATAGTGTTTACTTCTGACCGAGGAATATCCTCATATCCTCCTGTTTTCGTTTTCGTGTCATCTTGTTTTTCTTTTATTCCTTTAATTTAATATCGTCGTATTTAATCTAATATTGCTGTATTGTTGTAATCTAATAATTAACATGCAGTTTAACCACGGACTGCGTGTTGCTCCGCCCAAAGCGATAAGCCTTTGCTATTAGTGGGCGAAGACAGACTGTACTTTTTTTATATTTAGTGTGGAAATAAATAAATTGAATTGAATAAAAAAGGAATTAGCCAATAAAAACGTTTTGGTTACGTAATAGATCAACTTTGTTGTATTAAAATTTAGCTTAAAACAATAGACCTGAGTACGAGGCTCTGGGGAATAAATACAAAGTTTCTGGGGTTTATTCCCCCAGAGCCTCGTGTTAAGGTCTATATTGTGTTAAGCTGAATTTTAATACATCGAAATTGATCTATTTAACAATTAGACTACGAGCCCGAGTTTTCTACAAGCAGATAGTCAACGAGGCGCAGCCGAGTTGACTATCGCTCGTAGAAAACGAGGGCGAGTAGTCTAACTGTCTTAGTATATTAAATTTACCGTAGTCTCATTGCATAAAAAGAACGCGTAAAAAAGAACTGTTTTATTATGTTACATCAGGTTCAAACGTGATGCACGATGTGCACTGATGCGTAACTGTTGACTATCAGCAGATAGAAAACGGTAATATAGCCAATCAAATTCACGGATTCAGAATAGACTACGGTAAATTTATACTTATTATGTATAGTGTATAAGCGAAAAAATAAATAGATTTTGCACGGTCATGGACCTTTCAAAATAAATCTTGGCATCTTTGTTTGTTCCTTTCATGTTTGCAAGGCTTCATAACCATTCCCCTCTATTACTATGCTATTTAGTTTAACTTATTTTGCCAATGATTTCTTCAGCAGTATGAGCTTAATACTAAAGACATTGGCCAGGTCAACGTTGCTTTCTCGAAAGCTGAGAGCCACATTGAGATAAGACTTGACAGGGCTCAGTCTTTAAAGGATGAAGAACAAGATAACGACGATTCTTTGACTTCCCAGGATATGTTGTCCTTCTGTTGGCAAATAGCACAGGGAATGGTAAGGGAGTACTGAAGGCTTTGTGCGTTTTCGAAGTGATTGAGATTTCTTGAAGGAGCTAACCCCCTGAGGGTTACACCCAGAAAAATTGGGAGGGGTGTGCAGCCCACTACTTAAAACTCCTTACCCTGTCTTAAGACAAAACTCTGAAATTTTCTCTACCTGAGTTTCCTAGTTCAGTCCAATGTTAAAGGTAATGATCATTTGCTTTTATTAGGTAGGATACAAAATTATGATGAAAAAGTAGCTCCGGAAAAACATACCTAACTAAAAACTAGAGTGAAAAAGCTATATTTCAACTGGTGGTATGCTGCTTAGTTGGCTTTAAAAAAAAAACTAAGCAGCACACCACCAGTTGAAAAATTTAGTTATCCATGATCACTTAGCACTACTGTGCTAAATACATACGACACTTGATAAAGGGTATGGTTTTTAAGCCGTTGTTTTTCAGAAATAGGTGGCAAGTTTGGCCGTTTTGGTCTCAAACGGGGTATAGGATGGGGGGCTGACCAGTTGGCTATTTACACAACGCGGACGAGGAGTTGTACTCGGAACTACCGAAATCAAATCAAGATAGCAGTATAGGATGGAGGATGTCAACCAGAGACCTCCAGATTCCCTAAACCACTTGGCCACGCTACCTCCCTATTTTCACTTTTTCTTTTTTCAAAGTCTTCTTTCAAGATAACTGCACAGACTCTGTTGGAAATAGCATATCGTAATAGTCCACGTTCGATATATCAATATTCTAGCATGGCTCTGAGGCTTTCAGACAAACGTCTATATTTGGTATTGTTTTCTTTGTATTCAAGTCTCTTTTGAGAATTGAGGTACAAACTAAACTTTTAAAATTTACATTTTTGACCTGAAAGCCTCGGAGCCATGTTAGAATATTGATATATCGAACGTGGCCTAAATTGCCCTCACTTTCGGCTGGGTAATGATTTGGAACCTTTTATGATTTTAAGCAACCGTAGTTTCTTACCATAACAAGAGTTCTCAGTCATAAATTAACGACATTTTTTGTGTCTAGCAATACTTATCAGCAAAGGGGATTGTTCATCGAGATCTCGCCGCTTGCAATGTCTTGGTCTGTGACAACAATCTCGTCAAAGTCGCTGATTTTGGTTTGCGGCGAAACAGGGATGCTCAAATTACGGTGAAATGGAGGTCACCTGAAGCCATGAGTGATGGTGTTTTTACTGAAAAGAGTGATGTGTAAGTGAATTAACTCTTATGTAATAAGTGTTACCCTGCCTTTTAAAGGGGCACTGTCACGGTATTTTAGCGTCACTTTACAATGCCGAAATATGTTCCTGCATCAGCGGAAACCCAAAAATAATGATGCAGCTTTGTTAGCTAGGACTTTATCATTACACCGAAACCATTTATTGCTGCCTATCACTTAGCATGGCGAGGACGGAAATGGATTGAAATTTTAAAAAACTAACCAGTTCTTTCAAATTCTAGAGCCATTCCTTGAAAATATTGCCAGAAATTTATTATGGTTTGCTCTCTGAGCCACCATTCGTTTGATATGTTTCTGTTAGTCCATCTGAGCATTTTGGGAACCGGTAACTTGAGGTACCAGGTAAAGATATCAGCAACGAATGAAGCTGAAAACAGCAAAACTCCTGTGACAGTGCTCCTTTAAAACATGAATAGTAATGCTTCTGCACTGCCACAATGCTCACTCCTCGTCGAGCTATGGAATATAATTTATGGCTAAATGAATTTTGATCAGGCGATGAAATTGTTAAGCAATATAGCATTAAACACGAAAGACCGCGTTTAACCACATTTTTAGAGACAGGAAAGAGAGTTGAAAACGTAAACCAGGTGTTTGGAAATGTGGTCAAAAATTGTCTTGACTCAATATATAGAATTACGGTAATTCTATATATTTATATTGTAATAGAAACTAAAACTAAGGAGCAAACGGAGAAATGAAATTCTAAAAAAATCCATGCCTATCAGATCAGATATCCACGGTCACGGTATGTCACTGTCATGAATGAGTTTGAGAATAGACCGGCGAAGAACGGTAATTAACACGTCGCCGAAGGGGAGCCGGGTGCTGACAGTTTTACTAGAGAAAAACTTCGCTAGAGGAGAGGATCGTGAATAATTATTCTGAATACCTGACTTAGGATAGGTTAATTGCATGGGTTCTTCAAGGACTCGGCACCGGTATGGGCGATGAGAATGCTTATCAGTAGCATGGCATAATTTTGTGACTATTCCACACGACATTTTATCTATTCTTAAGCACTTAATGACTGGTCCCGCGGGAAATAGTGAGTTTTGTTTCCCCGAGACCATCAATGTTTCCCGCGGGGCCAGTCATCAAGTGCTTTGTTACACCTCCCAACCCAAAAGTAGAAAAAACTGCGAAGAAATCGTTTGCTTTACGACAGCTGGCTCAAAAATTTGCCGCGGTGTCAAGAAGCACGACCTGATCACGTGCGAGTCGAAAGTTTATGTTGTTGTTTCCCTGGATAGTTAGTGAGTTTTGACCTACGGCACGTGACACGTTTCCTCCAATCAGATTGCGTATTTGAGTTGAGAGGTAGAACAATATTATTTGGTTTTAGCAATTACAAACATGATTGGTGTTTTATCCTTAACGACATACCAGTCTACCTTCAAGTTAACCAAGACAGAACACGAACCAGTACAGGGCCCAGGAGAAGAATGTTACTTATAATACCAGCAGGAAAGTGCCTGACCATAGGTACAAAACCCACATAGCCGCAATGACGTCACTTAAAGACGTTAACACAAATCAACTGGAAGACAAAGAAAAGTTTTAATTTTTAAACTGTCAAGTGTCATTATAAACATTTTGTTTCTAGGTGGTCATATGGCATCATTCTCTGGGAGATTGCAACTCTTGGTAAGGTTTTTTAATTTTTTTTAATTTTTCTAGTACTCTTTGTAAACATATCCCTGACAGACGCGATGATTCCCAGTAGTTTTTTTCACCGGTTTTAAGGGTGGGCAAATTTTGAAAGTTAAACAAAAAGTATCTTTCTTATTGCGGTTTGATTCAGAAATAACCTCAAAAATGATACACCCTTGTAACTCAGTCTTGATCGACTTCTGGATAATAAAAACATTTTAATGCTGGTGCTTATGTTATTGTAACTATGTATGAATTAATACAAGGTACTTGCATGTTAAGTATAGCAGTCATTGTAGTTACTCTTGGTAATGTTAGTAGGATAGTTTTAAGAAAAGTTTATAAAAATTCTTGTGTAAGTGCAAAGTAATAAAAATGTAAAAATAAAAAGAAATAGTACGAAGATTTAGCTTGATGTAAGAAGCCATTTGTTTTAGGTGGTTTTCCTTACGCCAGCATCAGAAACATCGACCTTCTGAAACAGCTGGAAAGAGGATACAGAATGGAAAAACCAGACACATGCTCAGAGGAGTTGTGAGTAACGTCAATTTGGTGGGAGGGGTGGTTAAAAGTTGGAGTCGTGTTAAAACTTGTATTAAAGATCTAAAAGGTCCACAAAGAAATCGGCTAATCTTACAGTTTACAGTTCTATATATTTTTTGAATGGTTAGCAGGGGACGTAAAAGAAATCACACGCTTATCGTAAAGAGTAGGGCATGAAGTTCTCGGTGTTGTGGTCAGGCCTTTGCTGTTATACTGAGGGTTGGGGTGGGAAATGCTCGGATATATCAGCTACGATAAAGCTTCTCTTAAATCCGAGGGTAAATAAAGTATTCACTAACTCACTAACTTAGTGATCAGGTCTTTGAGCAGAAGCGAAGCTCAAGATCTGCACCGGAGGCCGTTTCTCCCAAGATGACACAAACATTTCCACTTTTGCGATTTAAATTATATTGTGCTCCCATGCTAACCAGTTTCTAAACTCTTTCAATAAATTATGATAACCCTTTGGGTTAGTTCTAGGAGGAAGTTGAAGTCCAATATGTTGGAAATTTTTTGTACGTAGCCTAAATCCGAATGTTTGCAAAGAGCTACTTAACACTTTTTCTTTAACACAGCTATCAATTGATGACGCGTTGCTGGGACTACAATCCTGATGCCCGGCCAACCTTTTCTGAGCTGTGTCAAAATCTAGGAGACTGGACGCAAGCAGGCACCTGTTTTATGGACATGAGCCAATTAAACGAAGATCAATCCTACTATAATGAATCTACAGTATTATTATCCAGCGGATCGTTTTACGAAGAGCATGCGTATGAAAGTCTTCCCTAATTCACACGTGTAAACCAACACAATCTGACACGCGCTGATTTTACTAATATAAAAATTAAAAAGGAAACATTTGGATCAGTAACAAAAAGTAAACTCAGCGTGCAACCGTCAAAGCATTCAAGTGTTTAAATTTAAGTGAATTGCACGGCTAAAATAAATTCAAAGGGAGTTGAAACCAGTTTCAAATGTACGTTGAAAAAAGAAAAGGCAGTACAGTTTTGAGCAAGATGGCATAGAACGCCGAAGTATACTCCGCAATAAACACTTATGATTATTCAATCAGCTAGCACAGTTTCTCGCTAAGCAACGGGCTATTTAAGGGAAAGCAAAATTCATTTTGTTTTCTGTCTTCACATTTTTGTTTTTTAAATGTGTACATTGAGGACATTTATTTAACAACAATCAACGCTTCAGTTACCTGAATAAATCAGTCGAACCTCCCTCATTCTTTCTCTGTAAAGAACCATACTTGTCCAATACTCAGACAAATTTATGCATGGCATTGTATTGCATTCTATTGTATTGCGTCGTTCTCAATTGTATGGTATTGTTAATCTATTGTTATGTGGATATAATTACAATACAATGCTATGCATAAATTTGTCGGAGTATTGGACAACCCTCTAAAGAACCGAGCTTTAAGTTTTTCTTATGTCGTATAGCTGTTAGAAAACGAAAAAACTTTAAGACTTTTGCAATGGACAAAACCTTGACGAGAGATTGCATTTCACCTGCAGTTAGACAAAGGATTGCTTAGAAGGTAGGTTCTATTTTATGCCAGCTTGAAAAGCCAACATCTTTGCATTGAATTGTCGTGGACATGTCAATGGCCGGAGCTGTTATCAAACAATCTGATCGTCAAAAACACATTTGTTATAATAGTATTGGTGTTGCATGCTTATCACCTGATGTTAATTTTGTTAATACTTTGGCAGACCTAATATCCTCGCACGCATATGTTGTCGTATTAATCAGTGGCAACAAGGAAAACCAAATAATTGACTCAGCAAAGTCACCGTAACCTATGGCTAGAAAACCCACCACATGACCGAAAAGTATGTTCCCACAGGGTTTAAAATTAAGTGTAAACTTGATAAATTAATTCACAAACGTACCCGTATCTAACCAAAAGCTGATCAGGCTTGTTTTTCACGGGTATCAGTGAATAATTGATTACAACTAACTATTGAAAAGCATTGGTGAAACAATATCAATACCATCGACCCCTTCCGTTTTAAAAGCTTTTTGGTTACACCTTTTGGATCTAGAACGAAAACAAAACTGAGTAATGGAGATTAATGTACCTCTGTTTCAAAACCTGTCACTGCTCTTGAATCTGAAATATGGAAAAAGGGGGAAGAAAAAACTTTAACTTTAACTTTAACTTTAAGGATGAACGTTCGGGACAAAAAATACACCGAGAATTGAATTGCTAGCTCACTGCAACTAATTTACATTTATTACGTACAAGTCACTTGTTACAGCTGCTGAGAATTTAAAAGGTTTCTGGCGTTTCCTCAACGAAACTGCGCATTCGTTATAATTATTCACATGGTGGAATTTCACTGAGAACCGATCAACACATAAGCGAAACCTGAGACGAAAGGAAAAAACTAATACTTAGTTCTATTGAAGCCATTGTTAAGCTGCTGTGAGAATCAACCTTCCGTTGAACACCTAATGGAACGTCATTTAATTTAATGTTAGAGAATAAAAATGCAAGCTAGAGTGCTTTTGTTGGAACATAATTTTACTATTTCAACATAACTTTCGTACTTTCCATGATTCATTTATGTTCTTTATGTTTTCGTGATTTACATTCTCAGAGTGTCAAATAATTTTGTCGTGTTTTCAGAAATCGGTACGCTATTTTCTCGTGGGAACTTTTTCACTCGTTAATCTCATGCCTTTTGTTTACTAGTGTAATTTGCTCTGTCATTATTTTTTATTAATCTGTCCAAATTAAAGATAATTAAAACTATTCGTTCGCTCGGTTCGAGAATAACAAATCTGGAACTATTTATATGTCATTAGTCGTAATTTTAGGTTTCGAAACTCTTGTACGAATAACTGTTTTAGCGGTCCTGGCATTACGACCAGTATGAACTGTGGAACTTTGCTTCCATCAACTCTACGAACAATGAACACTTTATTTAATTGTTATATAACATTAAGTAAGTTTTAATGAGTGTTTCGTAATCTCACTTGAAGAGTGCGTCCTATCCATGCAGTGTGCAATGTTACATCAATTAGAGTGTATTTTACTTTAGGTCAAAATGGTACAAGTGGAGCGCGCGCCACGTTCAGAATACACAACGATAATAGGTTTCACCGTAAACAAGAATTTGGTACCGTGCGAATGTTTGGCCTTTGATAAAACTTCACTGATTTGTTCTCCTTCGTGGGAGCGAGATCTTTTGTAATTCTATGGTATAAAAGGCGTTGTTTCCAGGTAATCCAGATAATTAATTTACGTTCACGTAAACAAATATAACTCTCTGTCAAATCGTCGTCGTCTTGGCGCGTGCTCCACCGGCATCAACCTAAGTTTGCCTTCTTTCATAAATGATCGTTTCAGGATAAATTATAATAGACCTTTTTCGCTTGTACATTTTGTTTTCCCAATACAGATCATGTGATGATACTCTGGAGATTTGAGCCTTTGTTTTGTTCATTAATAAGGGTACATGCAAGCATGAATATGTCTGCATGTACTCTTTTTAATGAACAAGACAAAGGATCAAATCTCCTGAGTATCATCACATGATCTGTATTGGGAAAACAAAATGTACAAGCGAAAAAGGTCTATTGAAACGAAAGGTTCTTGCGTGAAATACTTATACAGCTCAATTTAATTAAGTTCGCAAAAACAATACATTTAGAGTCTTTTGTTTTAAATGAGTTTGTTTACAAGAAAGCGACACGTAACCATTTGCATTTTCTTCGTCGAGTCTGTGACTGTTGTGATTGGTGTTAAAAGATATCCCTGGCCATGTTTAGGGTGTTTTAGGGCTGTTCGTTAGGGTTCGTAGTTCAGGAAAAGTTATTCAGTTCCTTTCGTCGATGTTCTAATTCAAAGTCAGTAATCCCTTAATAGCGTCTAGCCAATCACAGTGCGTGCGTTACGTCGACAAAGAAGTCGCTTCTAATAACTTAGTTTGTGACTTTACAACATCATTCGGTAGTTGGCACGACCGCAGCAACACCAAGAATAAAGCTTCCTGGCGATAACCAAGCCTCTAGTCGTCAATCTAGCAGAACCCAAATCTGTTCTTTAACAATTTTATTAAGTGACTCATTCGTTATTAATTTGTTAGGGTAAAACTTGTTTTTGGTGTTGGGTGATATAATTGTGTGATATTTCAGAGCATTAAAAAAAGGCGGGTTTCTTGACTTTCTATTTCATTACTGTTCATTTTACTCCCTAATGTTATGTTATTAAGCTTGAGTTTATTCATATTCATCGAACACCATCATTTCGTGACCTTTCCAGCTGTATTTACTCAGTTGCTATGGTTGGTTTTCTCTTGACGTCAGTTAAGATAATGAAGTAAATCCCATGTTTGGTTTTATGATAATAAAGTAAATCTGACGTTTGGCTTTTGGAAGCGCTCTTCTTGGAAATAACCATTTGGCATTCTGTAACTTGTCAGGATTTTGTTCGGTAATTTTTCAACCAAACTTTACTCGTTTAGTAGTCTTATTTGAACATCGAAATACGGCTCTCTAGTTAAGGTTCGTATCTCGTTAAGGGGGGAGAAACTTAACTACAACAGCTGTACAAGTCTGTTGCTAAGGAAATCTCAAAACCTCCCTTGTTTTTGGCTCCTGAAGTCCAGTGGGCATCAAAGTTTATCGTGTTTGTTCGATTCACGTTTCCTTAATATGTGTCGAACCACGCCCATATTTGGTATGTCACGTGACCAGAATAGAAAACGTCTAAAAAACTCGGACTGAGTGGATCGTTTTCGAAATGTAACAATACATTTTGCCAAAACATGGCATTATCTACAACTTGTAGTATGCGTTTGAGGAAATGTACAATATTTCGAAAATTATAGATGTTTAAGTGCTTTTATAACCTCTTAAAGATCTATAATTTTCGAAATATTGTACATTTCCTCAAACGCATACTACAAGTTGTAGATAATGCCATGTTTTGGCAAAATGTATTGTTACACTTCGAAAACGATCCACTCAGTCCGAGTTTTTAGACGTTTTCTATTGTGGTCACGTGACATACCAAATATGGGGCTGGTTCGAAACATTTAAAGGAAACGTGAATCGAACAAACATGGTAAACTTTGATGCCCACTGGACTTCAGGAGCCAAAAAAAAGGAGGTTTTGAGATTTCCTTAGCAACAGACTTGTAGCTAAGTTTCTCTCCCCCTCCCCCCCCCCCCCCCCCCTTAATACCTCGCACAAAGAACCAGCAAAAGTGTGATTAAGGCCAACAAAGTGTGTTACCCATCACTGAGTATTTATTTGTGTATGATTGAACTCAAGAGCACCCAAACAGATAATGATATGGACTAGGCGGGCTTAAGATTGACAAAAGGCCAGCCCACGAACTTGGAGTTGAGCCATTGTTCTGATTAGTGATACTTATGTTGTATGAGACATTTGGCAACAATTTTTCTTTCTTAACTTAGAGTTATATCCCTGACTTTTAATCGGTGAAAATCAAGATTGTAACTTTTATATTGTTCGCGTTACCTTGCTCGGGTCAACCACTTAGGAATAGTTGGCTTAAATCAAGGTAGAAAAAGTTTTAGTCAACTTCGATAACCTCAAAGAAAAATATGTTAAATAGTTCGGTGCGCAGTCGCACTTAGGCCTTATGCGAATTGCGCATGCATGACCTTGCGCTAGCCTGACATTGATTTGATGAATTGAGTGGTTGTCCCTTTCAAAGGAACGTGACAAGTAAACTCCTAGTTGTTGAAGTTGTAGTTGCTGTTGTAAGTTATTGTATACGTATACGGTCAAGAGCTGAGTGGTAGTGAAGTATGGCTGCTGAAATAACTGTGACCAGAAAGAGTAGAGCAGAACAATGCTGTAACGTCTGCAGTTGAAATTAAAATGAGTAACCGAACATTGAGTGTTGGAGTGATCTGCTAATTCCCCGGGAGTTTACTTCAACATTAATTGAATTTAAATTAATTGAATGATACCTTGCTGCATGAATATAGTTTTAAAAATAGGAATTTGAACAAAATGGCAGGATAGTAGCAGTCTCACTCTAAGGCCACTCTCTCTAAGTTTCATTCACTATCTATTATAAAATAGTTTGATTTGCTGTAACAAGTTTATGGCCAATTGACGTGTGTGTGGGAAGTATTGAGAAACAGTGATATTCGCCCGACTGTTCAGGCTAATTTCACCATATGAATACTCACGTGCAGACTCATACAGCCGGCCAAAAAGAACCGCTTGGTAATATTTATGAGGTACTCAAAAACGTTTAGTTACCCTTGGAACATGCGAAAAGAGCGAAAATAGAAACACAATAGAGCATATATAGTATCATCAATTATCAGCTTAAAAAATGATATAAGTTTATAACACTTTCAGTTTGGTTAAAGTTAACAAGTTTTTGTTTTTGTCCGAAAACAGATGGATAAGTTCTTTTTCAGTCATATTTCATAAAGCAATATGGCTCTATGGGTTGTTAACTTAATATTTCTGCTATATCGTTACTTCTTTAGTCTTGAAGTATTTCATTTTTGAAATCTATAGGAAATGATATGAGAGTCGCATAGGTAATTATGTTCAGTCTTTTTTGTGTATCCGAATTGGCTGTACCCTTTTCGAAAGACACTACTCGAAGGTTTCTTTAATTCAGGACGTGTTGCCTTCTTAATGGTGTCCCTCAAGTTGATTTATTCATCTTCCTATCAACCGAAAGGCAAATAATGCATGATTTCCACAATCGCTTGTGATTTGGTGAGGAAAACTCTTTTAAGAGAAGTTCAGAACACTCAGCTAGGCTAGCAGAAATACCTTAATTTTCAAATAAATTTGACATTTGTTTTGTTTCAGCTAATTTCAACGGCACTGCCCAGACACTGAAGAAATAATGTTCCCAGTCTTTCTCAGTATGTTGTGGCTGTGTACACGGATCATTATGTCAAGCCAAGCGAATATCCAAGGTAAATGAACGGTCACATTATAATATTTTTACTTAAGTTAATTCGTAAAAATAGTTTCAATTTTGCCCTCTCGTTATCTTCGCTGGTGCGTTTGAGGTAATGGTGTCCTTCCCATGGCTATATCGTGTTTGAATAGGTATGGTTTCCGGGTCTGCTAGAAATTTGCGTTATTGTCTTCCAATAAAAAAGGAGAAAGGCCAGAAGTGGTGAATGCAAAGAACTGTAATCCAATTCTCCAAATTACTTGAATGTTCTTTTTCTCCTATAGAATCTTAAGTTAATCCAATTTAGAGACGAAGCATTTGACTTCTTTTTTTTTTTTGCAGGGGGGTTAAGATTTTTTAGTGGCAAGAATTGTTTCCCCACTGACCAACAAGGCAGATTTTTTTCAGTCAAAAAGCAGTGTAAGAAATCTTTTCTGGAGATTATCTGCGGCAGGATTATTTTTCACTTCAATAACTAGTGGGACAGCCCTACCTATTGCAAAACAACAGAAGTCTTATCTCAAAGCTTCAACGAATTGCATTGATTTCATAAAAACAACAACAAAAGTTTCAGCGGATGCGTTACAAAAACTTGTTTTACTGCCATTTAGAACTTTTTAGAACATTCAGGGCAGTAACTTTCCTATTTAAAATCTCGAGTGATATTATAAATTTTATGTTTTTGTCTGCGTGTTACAAACAAATTGGTTTTTCAGATAGAAACACACAATTTTAAATTTACAAAACATGTTTCGGATGATCAACATCCATCGTCAGTTGTGAATACAAGTGAACCGCTAGTCGGTGTTATATAAAGATAACTAATAAAATGTATGAATACTAATTAAATAACAACGTGAATGTTAGGTAATAGAGAATACAATGATGAGAAGACAATGGGTATTGGTCAAGGAAAAATTACAATAAAAGTGTTAAATTGACATAATTAACTTGCTTGTTTAGAGAGGGTTTTTCCCAGCCTATGTGTAAGGCCTCCTTGATTTTTAGTTGGAAAGACGTGGAAGCGGTGTCAAGGATTGAAAAACAATCCTCTGAGCATAAATGATCTGCATGCTTCTGACCCATTGATGTGCTGAAAGATATGCGAGTTCTTATCAGATGTTAAATGTTCACGAATACGTGTAGCAAGATGTCGGTTTGTTTCGCCGACATAACATGCACTACAGCCTGCGCAAGAAAATTTATAAACAACACAGGATCGTGATAATTTAGAAATAGCATCTTTGGCACTTAATAAGTTCTTCATCTTGTATGGAGCAAACACTAGCTTGATGTTCAAGTTTTTACAATAGCGTTGTGTTAAATTCTTGATTCTGCGTTGAACGTATTATAAAGTCGAGAAAGGGCCGACAAAAGGTAATTTGTAATAGTGCGTGCGAATTTCATTAGAGTCGGTTATTGCGGAAGCGTACTGAGGGAAGGAAAAGAATTTGTTGAGGTATTGTTTAACAGTTCTGTTCACTAGACTGGATGGAGACTGATTCTCTCCGAGAATGTTAGCAAGCTCCTTAAGGGCCCAGTAAAGTATCTTTTGATGCCGTTGCTAGGGAAAAATCAATTGGCTATAACTCTGCACATGTATGCTTCAATTGGACCAAATTTGGACAATACTCATAGGGGGCAAATATAGTCCAGTTCATGACGTCATCATACCACGCCCAATATCACGTGACCAGAAACAGAAAAATGCATTTTACCTAAATGGCTTAAACCTTTTTTCCGAATTTTTTGTACAATAACAATTCAAAAGCCGTTTCGAAGAAATTTAAGCATGTGTTTTGGCTTACAATGAAAAATAAAGAAATGAGAAAGGAAAATGTGCCTCTTTGACCACTCTTTTGCGCATAATTTTTTGTTTTCCATTTTTTCGGAAAACCCATGCTTGAATTCCGGGAAAATATGTTGTTCTTTCGAATTGTTTTAAAATCCAGCAATTACAAATATCTCTCGAGGAGAAAAGTTCTTTTTTCGCGGCACCGGAAGTAATGACGGAATTTTCAGCGGCCTGGTACCTAAGCTTTGTTGGCCAGGCTGCTACGGGCAACTCGGGCAACTTACATGTGTGAGTACGCAACAATTTTGCCAGTCTTCGCATCGTGGAAGGTAGCGTCGGAGCTATAGTGGCCGCGAGTCAGATAAAAGCCGTCGAACTGGATTTTTTCTCCACGTCGAACTGATTCAGTTCTTGCTTTTTTCACGCTCCAAGCGGCAATCCTATTTACGAACGGTGCAATCCATTCAACAATATGGATCCACTGAGTGAAACTGACGTGACCCAGACCGAGAGTCCCGAGAATTCTGTGGTAATCTTTGAAATATTGCCCATTGGCAAGGAATGAAAGAGCAACGAAATTACGTCCTGCAGATCTTGGGCGAGTTGTGGCTTTAACGACAGGAATGCTACTCTTCAAGGTGACTTTTTTCCCACATCGACTACACTCGAACTCGAACTCTTCAACTTTTTTGTTTCACCGAACAAAATTCGAATTCAGTTTCTTTTTCACACTCACAGTGTTGTAGATTACTTTAAGTACTGTTAAGCTGAAGTAGGTTCTCAAGTGAGGTTGATGTTGTATTAGGAGAAGTTGTCTATCACAAGTTTCGAGCTCACCATTATTAGTCAAGTTTTCTATCCGGCCGAGTGGTTAGCATTTTTGATGTAAGAATGAAATTCTTGAAATAGAGCTGCTTTCAAAAATAATTTACAAGCCTCCTTGCTCACCGTCTGCTGACCTCTGCTGCTCTATGCTGTCTTTGGTGAGTGGTTGCAATTTTGTGGCCTCGGTAGACTAAACAGTGGAGTTTCTCAGGTTCGGAAGGACAGTTCACGGACACAGGTTCACAAGGTCGCACAGTTTTATCGCAAAAGACTTCAGGGAGTTTCGGAGCGGTCAAAAAGGCCACGGACACAGAGTAATTGCCGGTGGTTATAGCGTAATACTAATTTTAGTTTGTGTCTCCGCATCTTTGAGATTTCGATTCCTAACCTGACACTGGAAATCGTGTGCTGTCGCCTTTTCGAAATTTCTCCCATCAACATGCAGCCATCGCTGTGGCTTTCTTTATCAAGGTCCAAAAATCTGGAACTCTCTTCCTAGATCAATTATTAATTCATCTAGCTATTTGAACTTTAAGAAAAATATGTTAGGGTTTCTTTTTATTTATGCCGCACAAGCATTGCGTAAGATTATTTAGATTAATGATAGGCATATGAGGGGGCCCCTCTTATAAGCCTGGTGGTTTCTTGGGGTCTCCTCGCCACAGTTATTGCTATAGTAAAATTCATTCCTCTTTACTTACATTTAAACGCCTTTTTACTGTTACTCTAATCTGTAATATGTATATAACTGTGTGGCAAATAAACATTCATTCATTCATTCATTCATTCATTCATTCATTCATTTCTGTTAATACGTCCGTACGTGGATGAAGTTTTGAAGCAAAACAGCTAAGTTTCAAAAATAAAGGCACCACTCACATGTTGTAACCGTAAAGAAGAACATTGATCAGAAAAAAATGTAAGGAAAAAGCGTTTTTTGTGTTTGTTGCAGCGAAGTAAAAAGGTTAAACAGCGACTTGAATCGGCGACGGGCCGGCGCCGAAAAAAGCGCGCGAAAAAAATTTTGGCTGACCGAAAGTGAATTTGCACCTGGGTAGCAACCGTGTAGCTTAGCAACGAGATACTTTAATGGGCCCTTAATGTTGTTGTGGAAACCGGTCCAAGTGTTATTAATTTTAAATGTCCTGTCCACCAGCGTTCGTATTAACCCTAATTTGTAGGGAAAAGGTGAAAAACTAAGAAAATTGGTAAGAAGGCCTGTGTAAGTGCTCTTGCGAAAAACAGATGTGACTAGAGATGGAGGATTGCTGTTGTCCAAGACGACATCTAAGAACGGTAGTTTGTCGTTGACCTCCGTCTCCATGGTGAATGTAATGTTAGGGTGTTTATCGTTGATATAATGAAAAAATTCCAAAGCATCCGTTTCATTGTTGAAAAGGCAAAATGTGTCATCCACATATCTACGGTAGAAATAAATTGCAGGACCATCGTATTGTTGTAGCCAGATTCTTTCATGATGGCCCATGAAAAGATTCGCAAGTACCGGTGCCAAAGGGGAGCCCATGGCGACGCCATCTATCTGGTCGTAATATTTCCCTTGGAATAGAAAATGTGTCTGGAACTGTTGAACTTACGTTCAACGCAGAATCAAGAATTTAACACAACGCTATTGTAAAAACTTGAACATCAAGCTAGTGTTTGCCCCATACAAGATTAAGAACTTATTCAGTGCCAAAGATGCTATTTCTAAATTATCACGATCCCGTGTTGTTTATAAATTTTCTTGCGCAGGCTGTAGTGCCTGTTATGTCGGCGAAACAAACCGACATCTTGCTACACGTGTTCGTGAACATTTAACATCTGATAAGAACTCGCATATCTTTCAGCACATTAATGGGTCAGAAGCATGCAGATCTTTATGCTCAGAGGATTGTTTTTCAATCCTTGACACCGCTTCCACGTCTTTCCAACTAAAAATCAAGGAGGCCTTACACATAGGCTGGGAAAAACCCTCTCTAAACAAGCAAGTAAATCATGTCAATTTAACACTTTCATTGTAATTTTTCCTTGTCCAATACCCATTGTCTTCTCATCATTGTATTCTCTATTACCTCACATTCACGTTGTTATTTAATTAGTATTCATACATTTTATTAGCTATCTTTATAGAACACCGACTAGCGGTTCACTTGTATTCACAACTGACGATGGATGTTGATCATCCGAAACATGTTTTGTAAATTTAAAATTGTGTGTTTCTATCTGAAAGTTATATCTTGCCTGCTATTAGTTCGAAAATTGGTTTTTGTGTTTTGTCAGCGTGTTTACACATAAATGTTTTTGTCAACGCTCTTTTAGTGTTGTTGTTGTACTTTGGTTTGTTGACTAGAATAAACCACTGTACATGGGCGATTCAATGTTCTCTGCCATTTTCATTCTTTAATTGTGCGAGTCAGAATATATAATGAATTTCCCTTACAGCCTGTGGCAAAGTTGTTGACAACACACTAAAAAGCCCTGGATATCCAAACGACTATCCAAAGGGTACAGACTGTATATATGTGGTTCCTATTCCACGTGATATGAACATGAACATTACCTTAAAGGATTTTTACATGGACGATGATCACTCATGCCGGTAAGTAACCTTTAGATTGCTCAAAATGGCAACTTCGGCGCACGGCAATATTTGTACCTCAGTGCACCAAAATATGATAAATAAAAGAAGATGATGTGATAGACATGCCTCTAATGAAACACCCATTACACTAACAAGATCCTCAGTTTATAAGATAGTGATTTTTAAATGCTCAGACTCGAGACCAATGGAAATCAACGAAATCCGGAAAGACCTAAGCTCGATTTCCGCCGCTTTCTCGTGTCTGGTCTACCCTCCCCGAGAAGAACATTCGGGGGAGGAGCGAGGGCTCATTTCCCGAACAGCGGCTGGTAATCGAGCTTAGGAAAGACCTCACTCTCGGTTAACAAGTAGTTAGTAAACTGCTATTTTTAGGTTTCTTTCATTTTCAGTTCGTCGCTAAAACAACTCAATGTACCTCCACTGAGCTCCTTTAAGTTAACCGCTGCTCTACAACAAACAAGTATTAATTTCAAGTAGGATTAGAAAGATCCCAATTAAAAACCTACTTCGTGAGACACTTGCCTTCAAGAAAGCCTTTGCTACTATAACAACATAACTCACGCTGTTTATCTCTGTCCTCTAGGTTTGACCGTTTGATGATCTCTAATGAGAAAAACTACAATTATGGTGTATACTGTGGTGAAAGGACTAGGCACACAGTTCTTGTCAATGGAAGTTATGTCGTGATAAGATTCCACTCAGACATGAATTCTCAGTTTAAAGGATTTCTGTTATCTTTCATTGCTGTTCAAGTCGGTAAGTACAGAGCGGGTTACTCAGCTTGAATACCCACAACAGAATAGACATATGACAACTAATTATTCATCAAGGTAAAACAAAGAAAATCACAACCGTGAAGAAGGTTTTGATACCGGGTCTTAATCAGCATAGATTTTGACGATTTTACTTCTCCGTTTACTCCTTAGTTTTTGTTTCGATTGAAAAGATATATCAAACACTCGAGACAGTGTTCCACTGGCATTCTTAACACGTCGAATTTCGTCAAAAATAATCCGCTGCGCGTCGTATTTTCTAATCGAGGTGTCTGGATATCCCGATCAAATACTGTCTCTCGTATTTGATAAATTATATCAAACGCCATTTTCGCGAATAACAGTTATCCTTCGAGCAAAGCTATTACTTTAACTGGCTCCCTCGACATAAACATCTTTTCGCAACTCTGTCAATTAGTTGCTTTTGTAAAGCACTCTTCATCTTGATAAGGCCGCCTTATCTTTCATTTCAAGGTTGCAATAAAAAGAACCTTCCCAATTCTGTCCTCGTTTTATGTCTCGAGTGTTTGAAAGCCAACTGACATCGCCTTTTTGGATTTTTCCAAGGCGTTCGACAGCGTACCGCATGAGCGTCTTCTTTTCAAGCTCGAGCGTCACGGTATCGACGGCAGCGCTCTCCAGTGGTTTCGAAATTTTTTAACTGGCCGGATTCAACGCGTCGTTGTACGTGGTACTTGCTCGTCCTGGTCTCCAGTTTTATCAGGTGTACCCCAAGAAACAATCCTAGGACCTGTTTTATTCATCTTATACGTAAATGACATTTCATCAAGAATTTTATCAACGGTTAAACTGTATGCGGATGATACCAAGGTTTATAGAGAGATCTCCGACATAGCTAGAGACACAGTCATTCTTCAGTCCGACTTATTCCATCTTAAGAGTTGGTCTGAGGCCTGGCAGTTAAACTTCAATGCGAACAAATGTGAATGCGAGTGACACATAATCGTGATAAATCTGTTCCAAATTACTCCTTCGTACCGCGTGGAGAACGTTTAAGCTCAGTGGGTACTGTAAAAGACCTCGGCATCACAATCTCCCATGACCTCTCGTGGACTTCACACGTTGTTGAGGTGGTCAATAAGGCCAATAAAGTTCTTGGTCTAATCAAGCGAACAATCGGTTCTGTAAACAAAGAAATCTTTTCCACATTGTACAAGGCTCTTGTGAGACCAATCCTCGAGTACGCTTCCCCTGCATGGTGCCCTTACTTGGTTAAGAATATTGTTCTCTTAGAGAAAGTTCAGAGAAGAGCTTCTCGATTGGCCTTAGGTCAGCGAAGGAGAGATGTCATATGAAGATCGCTGTAAACTGTTGCGTTGGTCGCAGTTGACTGATAGAAGACTAAATTTTTCTTTGTTTGAATGCTATAAACTTGTATTTGGATTGAATCGTCTTTGTTTTCGTGACTTTTTTGAGTTCGCTTCAAAACGTACCAGGTCCAATCATAACTACAAACTGCAAGCTAAACCGGCGAACTGTAATTGTTATAAATATTCATTCTTTGTTAAAATTATTCGTGAATGGAATGACCTGAATGCCAATATTGTTGAGGTAGGAAATTTGAGACATTTTAAAATGGCTCTTAAATCATACATGTGTATTTCTTAGGTTTTTTTAATCCATCTTAGAGTCTACTTAGAAACATATATTTTCGAACTTTATTTTGGAAGTTTATTTACATAGGGTCAACCTCTGAAACTTCCTTTTTAGGGTATTATTGTATTTATTTGTTTATGATACCTTAAATAAAGTATGTATGTATGTATGTATGTATGTATGTATGTATGTATGTATGTATGTATGTATGTATGTATGTATGTATGTATGTATGTATGTATGTATGTACTAATTGAAACCAGTTCAGGACTTCAGGAGTGATTCATCGTTTTATTGCTACAGTCCTGTTTCGTATGGTCAAAGATTGACCACACTCATCAGGCAACATCAACGAATCAATGTATATATGTATGTATGCACAACATGCCGGGGCGGGGGGGGGGGGGGGGGGCACTTCCTTATAAGAGGCTAATGGGGATGTGCGGCTGGATGGGGTCGCATTTTAACGACTGGATTGACTATCATGGGTCGCATTTTCAATAGAGTTACTTGATTGGGGTCGTACGCACCTTTTTTGAGTTTTGGGGTAAGACAGTTCTTCATATTTACAGCTAGCAAACGAATCAGAATGTTTGTACTGTTGGTGAAAAGTAAAGTGTTCTATATTCAATATAAGGTACATACATAAATATAAAGTGACTCAGCTGGGATCGCCAAAATTACATATTTGCCCAAAAGTGACTAAGATGGGGTCTATAACTGGCCACAGAATAGACTAGAACGGGGTAGGGGCTCTGAGAGGCCAGCGGCACGTACCCAGCAAAAATTGTTTCCCCCCGGGACAACATGTAACCCCCATCAAACTACCATAATATTTAAAGACCTAAACCTAATCGTTCGTTCATTGTGAACCTATATTTTCCTGTTCAATTATTATGTTGATTACTAATGTTGAGTCGTTTTAAACAGGGAACAGAACGGCTACTCAGCAACCAGAAAACGGTAAAATTTTATTTCATAATTCAATTCTTTGTTACGTTCCATGGCCATCTAGTTTTAATACTGTATCTTGTATGTTAAATAGCATCTAGTTTTGACATGCATGGGGCATGTAAGGGAGCAAAATAGTTACTGTGAGGCACAAACGAGTTTACTTAAAACTCTCAAATTTGCAATTGTAATCTATTAAATCACTGTATTTCTTCATTTTTAAAT
Source organism: Platygyra sinensis (assembly GCA_019787425.1). Taxonomy (NCBI): domain Eukaryota; kingdom Metazoa; phylum Cnidaria; class Anthozoa; order Scleractinia; family Merulinidae; genus Platygyra; species Platygyra sinensis. The sequence continues at coordinate 30,993 of JAHPZR010010319.1, forward strand.
TCCTTTTTGTTCCTCTAGGTTACTTTTTTTTCTTTTATTTTTACCTTAGCTAACTTTACTTATATTTTGCAGTTGATCTCTCTCGAATTAAACGTAACTTTACCCATTGCAAAATATTCAATATACCGCGCGTTATCTCTGTTAAATACTTAGTTATAAGTGATAAAACAATATGCGCTATCAATCAGTCGTGTATTAATTCAGTCATGCTAATCATTTAAGACGGAGGTTTAACTGCGGTTATTTTTCACTAAATAGCTTGTGGCCAAGTTGTAAACAACACTCTGAAAAGTCCTGGTTATCCAGACAACTATCAACATGGCATGGATTGTTTCTATGTGATTCCTATTCGACAAGGCACAAGATTGAACATTACTTTTAAGGATTTTGATGTGGAACCTGAGCCTTATTGCAAGTAAGTTATGATGGTACCAAGCTAATGAAACACAAGGTGATTGAATACACTGATATCGGTAAATTGTCCGCCAGTGAAAATTGCAAGAGGATTTTGCCCCTTCTTGTTCGGATACCGAGTTACAGATCAAGTTTCAGTGCTGGGTCAAGAAGGCTGGTATTAGCCAGGTTCCTTTTTTGCGTGTCTGTAGACTGAAACGGAGCCAAAGTCCATAAGCACGCAAAAAAAGTCAAGGCCATTTTGCAGCCGAACAAGCTCGGTCAAGAAAGGATTACAGTCGCAGGAACATTGGTATTTTGGTTGACAGTTTGAGTCGAGCAAGTTGCAACCAGCGCGAGCAAGTTACTCAGTTCATTTGGTACCTGATGGTAGGAACTCGTTGAGATTTTCCAAAACATTTTAAGTGTTACTTCAGTATTTTTGAAGACAGGTTTGTGCCGGAGTTTTAACGTGCCTAACGTGGATAAGCACTGCATGAGAACTACCAAGATATTCTCGATCGCGTGAAATAATCTGTACCGTTTGCTGCCATTGTTTTGAAATGTTATGGCAGTCACTATTGTTGCTAATTCGTTGGCTATCGAAATTCAAAGGAACAGTAAGTTACCTGCTTGCACTGTAAAATTATATGAAAACCGGGGACGGGACTGCAACTGTTGCGTTCATATGTCCGTAAATACCGTCATCGAGTTGACGGTTGTCAATGTTAAATACCGTTTGAGGCGATAATCCAACTTCTTCTGCGATTTGTGTTTGTTTTGAACTGAACAGACGTCCACAAGTCAGTTATTTTCTCCCTTTTTCAGCCTCGTGATACGATTTTAATGTATGTTAGCCATCAAAAGCCACAGTAAGAATTTCGAGTCGCAAACTGCTTTTCAAATGATTTTTGAAAACGGCACGGAAGCGATAGCAACTTGCTAGCGCAGGTTGCAACTTGCTCGACTCAAACTGTCAATCAAAATACCAATGTTGCGGCGAAAGTTTGCAAAGTTCCCATCAAAAGAACATCCGGTTTGACTGTAATTATATGGAAAAATAACTTGCAAGATAGCTCCATCTTGCCTGCTCGAGTAACCAATCATCCTGCCCACTCATGGAGTAAGCCATAGTGATTTACCATGGGGAGTGAATCATAGACATAGATAATCGCTCTAGGCATTGGAAATTAAACACACTGGTTCACCAAAGCTCTGGAAGGCGCGGTGGCCTCATGGTTAGTGCGCTCGACTCCGGAGCGAACGGTCCGGGTTTTAGCCCTGGCCGGGTACATTGTGTTGTGTTCTTGGGCAAGACCCTTTACTCTCGCAGTGCCTCTCTCCACCCAGGTGTATAAATGGGTACCGGCGAATTGTTGGGGAAATCTGATGAAATTGCGGGGGAGTGACCTGTGACCTAGCATCCCTTCTAGGGGAAGTAGAAATACTTCCAGCTGCTTCATGCTACAGAAACCGGGATAAGCTCCGGCAGCTATGGGCCAGGCTTGACTCTAAGGCTTCACTTTTTTCACCAAAGCTCTAACTTACGCAATAAAGGTAGACACGTACGTACATTTGCAGATATGACTATTTGATGATTATTTCGATTAATAACGAGAACAACTTCAACCTTGGTAAAGACTGTGGAAACAAAACCGGACAGACAACTCTTGTTACTGGCGACTATGCTGTGCTGACATTCCACACAGATAACAATCAAGCAAGAAAAGGGTTTCTTTTATCCTTCAGTGCTATTCAAGAAGGTAAGTTAAATCAGAAAACAGACAGATTCTCCAGAAGCAAAGATTCTTCCTAGAGGGGTTAGCAAAGCGGTTGTGTGCCTCTTAGGGTGTTCTGTCTCAAAAGGCGGCCACAGTGAGAGATATTGTGGTACCTTCTGGGTTAATGGGTAATACTCTTAGTGGTAAACAAACAATAAAAGCAAGTGTATAAAGAAAATTGTTTCGAAGAAGTGCTCAAGTACCTATAGTAAAAAGAAACGAGACATTTCGGGAAAAACTCCTTGGTCAATCGCAGTTGCGACTGACGAAGGGAACATAAACCTTTTATAAATACATGAAATAGCAAGAACCATTTAAAAAAGCAAAAAAAAAATCATTTTTCACCGAAAATAAATTATGCTACGTTATAGAACCTGTCTTCTGTACTCCACCCGCTACATCATGTGCAAACCTTCAAACAACCTTGCATTCTTCAGTGTCAACTGGGTCAACTAGCCTGGAATCTTCACCAAGGGTAGAATATTCTACCAACTCAGTCGCGACGACAATAATGATCACACCCTCACCAGCAATTCCCACCGTGTCTGTAACCAAAACACAAGGTGTTTCAAACCCTTCAAGCGCTCCAGGTAATCGGAGAGACCAGGATCCTAGCGGCATGGAAACGAACAGGCTGTCTACGTTAGAGATCGCGTTGATAGCTGTGAGTTGTGGTTTGACGGCTGTGATCACTGGGCTAGCTGCTCGTCTTTGCATTCTGAGGAAACCACAAAGCGCGAGGTTTGATGTTTTTCAGTTAGTTTTTAAATTCATTGGTTCTCCACTGTGCATAGGTGTAAGCAGTGGCACGAGAGGTGAGACTGGCGTTACGCTTTTTGTCCAAGCCTATAATTTTATGAGGTTTATATCATAAAAGGCCGCGAAATTTCTTCCCCGGCTCTTGAGTATGTTTTTCATATTACATGTTACAGCTTGTTTAAACTAGAAATCATGCCGTATTTGATTCAAATCGTCACGTTTTGAAAACTTCTGATGTACGAACAATTAAACTTTTGCAACACACAGGATTCTTTCCAGTCTGACGAAAATAATAGGCCCAACACTAAAAAAGAACCGCGGCGCGGTTGTAACCGCGCTCTTTTATTATTTTTAAATCTTTATGCGAACGTTCAGCTCGTGCAACGTGACATAGTTACCGCCGTCATCTACTGTTACATAACGACCGAATTTCATTACGCGAAACAGGACTCTCGCTGCCACATTCTTGGCATAGCGTGGGTTTATCGTGACTTGTAATCGGAGATTTTTGCCGGTTTACCTAGCTCGAAAGAAAAAAATACCTGGTAAGGTTCATTGGCCTTTCCAACGAAAATATGTCTACATATGTTCCGAGCCGAAGCGCAGTTTACATTCTAAAGCAGTCCTTGATGATTCATGGATTACTGTAGACACCACATCACTTCATCAACACAAACTATATTTTATTGCACAATCGTTCTTATTCGTCACATAGCTAACTAGACAAAACTCTCCTGAGGGAAGGTATGAGGAAAAGAGTTGAAAAATGGCCCGTAATTGGCTGATGATGAAATCATCCGCTGAGATTTGGGTCTGGCTAGGACTGGTGACGACATTGACGGCATTTGGCCGAGTGGGAGTTCGGGTCTGGTCACCGACAAAAGTACAAGTTGCGTGATTCAATGATTGCATTTTTTGCATAACGTGGGTGTAGCGTGATTTGTAATCCGAGAGTTTTTTTACGTTAGGAAAAAATACCTTTATCTTTCAAACGAATAGAATTTTACACATGTTGAAAGGGTTTTTGACAAGCGCTGAGGTCTTGTGTTTTTTTCCGAGAAAATTCCACCATTGCTTCTGGCGAAGTAAACACGATCTTATTTATCACCGTCAGCGCATTCCACGGCTGACGCCAGACGTAATACCTTTTTAGCGCATTGGATATTCCCTTCAAAAGTGAACAGAAACAAAAATTTCAGATCACAAAATCACTTGGTGTTTTGCACGCAAAACGAAAATACAGCTTAACTCTGGATAATTTCAGCCTTAGTAGCCAGCAACTGGTCCCAAAACTCTCCTGAGGGGGGATATGACGAAAAGAGCTGAGAAATGGCCTGTAATTGGCTAAGGATGACATCATCCGGTGACGAAATTTGGCCGAGGGGGAGTACGGGTCTGCTCACCGCCAAAACAACAAAAAATAAACCGAATGCCGAGCAAGAATCGCCCGGCCTACCGCCGCGCGGTTAAAAAGAGTAGTTCCAGTTTATCAAGCTGTTAATCAGTGAGGTCAGTTCGAAAACTTGAGCCCCTGGGTGTTGAAAAGTTCACTCGAACACTTAACTCCTTACGAGATAATTTTGACAGGATAACCTCGTGTTTCGGTTGTATTATATCACTTGCGTCTCATAAACGTATTTTTAAGACTTTATCCAATCCGAACTAGGATTTGTATCTTGATAATTGATGTTGCAGGGAATATATGCTCGACGAGGCTAAAAGCGAACAGGAGACGAATAAGGGATGGGAAATGAGGCGGGGTGACGTCACTATATGCGAAGAGCTCGGTCACTATGACTTTGGCAAAGTATACAAAGGAGTCCTGAAAAGCCCTTTGTGTATAACACAGGGACCATCGACCGAGAAGGATGAGAAATCGACGAATATTGTGGTTGTAAAGATGCTACAAGGTAATGTTAAAACCGAAATGTTAATGCTGTTTGTGAGATAGGTAAAAATTCTGCTATGAAGATGACGTTACTGTAAGTAAGGGTCTCCTCAATCGGGTTTACCGTTAGCCGTCAAAAGGTGAAAAATTACGCTGTTAGGCGTAGAATAGTAAAATTGTAATCGTTAGTCGTAAAATATGTTAACCGTAAAAAAATTAAGGTTTGTCACGGTTTTTTTTTTTTGTTTTTGCTATTAACTAAAAACCCTGCGATAAAATACTTATTATAAACATTGCAAAAGGGGAAAAAAACTCAAAGCTGGACGACGTTTCGACATTCACAATATTATTATCAAGTCAAAAAGTTGAGAAATAATAAATCTTATACTATAATGGTAGCTAGTGAATTTAGAAGAAGAATCAAGAAAATGCTACAGGTTAAACAAAAAGGTTTCGCACATATTGAGTCCGTCTGGGTATTCAAAGTAGGCTTGAGTGTCTTGATGTAAATCGTGAAGAATAATAAGCAATGGAATATGCTCAGACACTCAGTCTCAAATTATTAAAATGGCTCTGATTCATTACTAGCTAGGAGGTTACTGTCATGAGCTTCAAGAAATTTTATCTTGATTAATTTCCTACTATATATCTTTGTTTAGCAACGCGTTGAAAAAGTTGGCGGGCTGGTATACACTACATAATCTGCGTCGCAGGGATGACATGAAAAATGGTTTACAACACATTGCTGATTAACTCAATAGACGGCTTAATTTCTCCAGGCTTAAGGTCTTGTTCTAATTTCCTGCCCACAAAAACGGCTTGCAATGTGAAGCAAATCTTATAACATTACCCGCAAATCGCATTGGCCGCTACTTGATCCTTAAAAGGAATACTATTTCTGATCTTACAACTGATTCCTCTTCTCTCTTCTGCTACTTGTTATAATACACTACGAAAAAAATTATTCATGAAGGAATCTATGAGAAACCTGGGATAGTCTAAGCGACTGAAAATAGAGCCCAGTTTATCGCATTGTCTGAAATGTGGCTCTGAACCCCATGTACAGAATTTTTTTTAACTTTGCCAAAAGTTGCATCTTATCCTGCTATTCAAAATTCTATAAAAGGAAAATAATTCACCATGCGGTTTTTGAAATATAAGCGCTTAAAGCTGAAATGAAGGGTGGCTTTAGCAGGTCAAGGTGTTACTATGGTAACCTATTGTGTCACGAAAATAATACCAAGGTGTTCACCAATGATTGGCCAGTTTTTTTATACCATGATTGTAGCATCAATTGATAAAGAGTGGTTATAATGACACATCAAAATCTAAGTCTTGGAATGTGCTGGAAACTGTTTTGAGCCACCTTAAGGCCATCAAATTTTACAAATTTGGAAGTGTTATCAAGTGAAGCAGCGCTTAAAAGACGGATAATATTTCAGTTTGATTTTGAAAAGATTAATTCCATATAAGGCAAAGGTTACCTCATGTCAATTATCAATCACTGAAAAATTCATGGGTTTGCTCATAGAGCACTTTGATTAACCTGCTCTCACATTTCAGACAATGCCACCCCTAATCAAAAGAACGACTTTCTAAAAGATATTTACCTGATGAAAGCTGTTGGTTTACACAAGAACATCGTGAGTTTGATTGGTTTTTGTACCAAGTCTAAGCCCAATTTCCTCACCCTGGAATTTGCTGCAAAAGGAGACTTGCTCACTTATCTGAGAGAACGACGAAAAAAGGTAAAAGGTCAAGCATACACTAAGTTGCAGGACGCCTGCTACACTTGAACTCAGTTAAATGACCTTGTTCTCCATGAGTTTTCGCAGCTCAGTGGATAGAGCGTCGGGGAATCAGATTTTGTCTTTGTTCCACGCTCGTGTTTTCCGGGGGGGGGGCTTAATAAAGTTTTATACGGGGAGACTCCGCCCCGAGGTCCAACCCCTTACCCTTTCATATACCATTTTGGCAGAAAAGGTACCCCTTTTATACACCTTTTATTGAAAAAAGGTACCCGTTTCACATACCTATTTTAGGAAGTCTCGTGTTTGTTTTTATGTACCTGTAGTGCTTAATGAATGAACTTATACAATCTTCAGGGGCGTCCATTCGAAAAATTATAATTAAAGGCCCTTTGATATACTTAAATGACCGATTTCCCTACCCTTTTATATAATTCAACTTGTGAACTCCCAAACCTTTTTTATACCTGAAGCCTGAAAAAGGTACCCCTTTCGGGCGGAGCCTCCCCATATAGGCCATTATAGGGAGTACCTCCCCCCCTCCCCCGGGCTCGTGTCATGTTTATTAGTTCACTTTTCAAACGCAATAGGGTTTACTTCTAACTGAGGAAACAGCCAATAAAAACGTTTTGGTTACGTAATAGATCAACTTTGTTGTATTAAAATCTAGCTTAAAACAATAGACCTGAGTACGAGGCTCTGGGGAATAAATACAAAGTTTCTGGGGTTTATTCCCCCAGAGCCTCGTGTTAAGGTCTATATTGTGTTAAGCTGAATTTTAATACATCGAAATTGCTCTATTCATACATAGTGTATGAGCGCAAACAAAAAGATTTTGCACTGTCGTAGACCTTTCAACATAAATCTTGGCATCTATGTTTGTTCCTTTGATGTTTGCAAGGCTTCATAACTATTCCCCTCTATTAACTATGTTATTTAGTTTAACTTATTTTGCCAATGATTTCTTCAGCAGTATGAGCTTAATACTAGAGACATTGGCCAAGCCAACGTCGCTTTCTCGAAAGCTGAGAGCCACATTGACATAAGACTTAACAGCGCACAGTCCTTGAAGGATGAAGAACAAGATAACGACGATTCTTTGACTTCCGAGGACATGTTGTCTTTCTGTTGGCAAATAGCACAGGGAATGGTAAGGGACTGATAAAAGCTTTATGCGTTTTCGAAGTGATCGAGATTTCTTGAAGGAGCTAACCCCCTGAGGGTTACATCCAGAAAAATTGGGAGGGGGTGTACTGCCCACTATTTAAAACTCCTTACCCTGTCTTAAGACAAAACTCTGAAATTTTCTCTACCTGAGTTTCCTAGTTCAGACCAATGTTAAAGGTAATGATCATTTGCTTTTATTAGGTAGGATACAAAATTATGATGAAAAAGTAGCTCCGGAAAAACATACCTAACTAAAAACTAGAGTGAAAAAGCTATATTTCAACTGGTGGTATGCTGCTTAGTTGGCTTTAAAAAAAAAAACTAAGCAGCACACCACCAGTTGAAAAATTTAGTTATCCATGATCACTTAGCACTACTGTGCTAAATATATACGACACTTGATAAAGGGTATGGTTTTTAAGCCGTTGTTTTTCAGAAATAGGTGGCAAGTTTGGCCGTTTTGGTCTCAAACGGGGTATAGGATGGGGGGCTGACCAGTTGGCTATTTACACAACGCGGTCGAGGAGTTGTACTCGGAACTACCGAAAACAAATCCAGATAGCAGTATAAGATGGAGGGTGTCAACCAGAGACCTCCAGATTCCCTAAACCACTTGGCCACGGTACGCTACCTCCCTATTTTCACTTTTTCCTTTTTCTAAGTCTTCTTTCAAGATAACTGCACAGACTCTGTTGGAAATAGCATATCGTAATAGTCCACGTTCGATATATCAATATTCTAGCATGGCTCTGAGGCTTTCAGACAAACGTCTATATTTGGTGTTGTTTTCTTTGTATTCAAGTCTCTTTTGAGAATTGAGGTACAAACTAAACTTTTAAAATTTACATTTTTGACCTGAAAGCCTCGGAGCCATGTTAGAATATTGATATATCGAACTTGGCCTAAATTGCCCTCACTTTCGGCTGGGTAATGATTTGGAACCTTTTATGATTTTAAGCAACCGTAGTTTCTTACCATAACAAGAGTTCTCAGTCATAAATTAACGACATTTTTTGTGTCTAGCAATACTTATCAGCAAAGGGGATTGTTCATCGAGATCTCGCCGCTTGCAATGTCTTAGTCTGTGACAACAATCTCGTCAAAGTCGCTGATTTTGGTTTGCGGCGAAACAGGGATGCTCTAATTACGGTGAAATGGAGGTCACCTGAGGCCATGAGTGATGGTGTTTTTACTGAAAAGAGTGATGTGTAAGTGAATTAACTCTTATGTAATAAGTGTTACCCTGCTTTTAAAGGGGCACTGTCACGGTATTTTAGCGTCACTTTACAATGCCGAAATATGTTCCCGCATCAGCGGAAACCCAAAAATAATGATGCAGCTTTGTTAGCTAGGACTTTATCATTACACCGAAACCATTTATTGCTTTCTATCACTTAGCATGGCGAGGACGGAAATTGATTGAAATTTTAAAAAACTAACCAGTTCTTTCAAATTCTAGAGCCATTCCTTGAAAATATTGCCAGAAATTTATTATGGTTTGCTCTCTGAGCCACCATTCGTTTGATATGTTTCTGTTAGTCCATCTGAGCATTTTGGGAACCGGTAACTTGAGGTACCAGGTAAAGATATCAGCAACGAATGAAGCGGCTGAAAACAGCAAAACTCCTGTGACAGTGCTCCTTTAAAACATGAATAGTAATGCTTCTGCACTGCCACAATGCTCACTCCTCGTCGAGCTATGGAATATAATTTATGGCTAAATGAAATTGTTAAGCAATATAGCATTAAACACGAAAGACCGCGTTTAACCACATTTTTAGAGACAGGAAAGAGAGTTGAAAACGTAAAGCAGGCGTTTGGAAATGTGGTCAAAAATTGTCTTGAGTAATTCTATATATTTATATTGTAATAGAAACTAAAACTAAGGAGCAAACGGAGAAATGAAATTCTAAAAAAATCCATGCCTATTAAGATCAGATATCCACGGTCATGGTATGTCACTGTCATGAATGAGTTTGAGAATAGACCGGCGAAGAACGGTAATTAACACGTCGCCGAAGGGGAGCCGGGTGCTGACAGTTTTACTAGAGAAAAACTTCGCTAGAGGAGAGGAGCGTGAATAATTATTCTGAATACCTGACTTAGGATAGGTTAATTGCATGGGTTCTTCAAGGACTCGGCACTGGTATGGGCGATGAGAATGCTTATCAGTAGCATGGCATAATTTTGTGACTATTCCACACGACATTTTATCTATTCTTAAGCACTTAATGACTGGTCCCGCGGGAAATAGTGAGTTTTGTTTCCCCGAGACCATCAATGTTTCCCGCGGGGCCAGCATCAAGTGTTTTGTTACACCTCCCAACCCAAAAGTAGAAAAAACTGCGAAGAAATCGTTTGCTTTACGACAGCTGGCTCAAAAATTTGCCGCGGTGTCAAGAAGCACGACCTGATCACGTGCGAGTCGAAAGTTTATGTTATTGTTTCCCTGGATAGTTAGTGAGTTTTGACCTACGGCACGTGACACGTTTCCTCCAATCAGATTGCGTTTTTGAGTTGGGAGGTAGAACAATATTTTTTGGTTTTAGCAATTACAAACATGATTGGTGTTTTATCCTTAACGACATACCAGTCTACCTTCAAGTTAACCAAGACAGAACACGAACCAGTACAGGGCCCAGGAGAAGAATGTTACTTATAATACCAGCAGGAAAGTGCCTGACCATAGGTACAAAACCCACATAGCCGCAATGACGTCACTTAAAGACGTTAACACAAATCAACTGGAAGACAAAGAAAAGTTTTAATTTTTAAACTGTCAAGTGTCATTATAAACATTTTGTTTCTAGGTGGTCATATGGCATCATTCTCTGGGAGATTGCAACTCTTGGTAAGGTTTTTTAATTTTTTTTTAATTTTTCTAGTACTCTTTGTAAACATATCCCTGACAGACGCGATGATTCCCAGTAGCTTTTGTCACCGGTTTTAAGGGTGGGCAAATTTTGAAAGTTAAACAAAAAGTATCTTTCTTATTGCGGTTTGATTCAGAAATAACCTCAAAAATGATACACCTTTGTAACTCAGTCTTGATCGACTTCTGGATAATAAACACATTTTAATGCTGGTGCTTATGTTATTGTAACTATGTATGAATTAATATAAGGTACTTGCATGTTAAGTATAGCAGTCATTGTAGTTACTCTTGGTAATGTTAGTAGGATAGTTTTAAGAAAAGTTTGTAAAAATTCTTGTGTGAGTGCAAAGTAATAAAAATGTAAAAAGAAAAAGAAATAGTACGAAGATTTAGCTTGATGTAAAAAGCCATTTGTTTTAGGTGGTTTTCCTTACGCCGGCATCAGAAACATCGACCTTCTGAAACAGCTGGAAAGAGGATACAGAATGGAAAAACCAGACACATGCTCAGAGGAGTTGTGAGTAACATCAATTTGGTGGGAGGGGTGGTTAAAAATTGGAGTCGTGTTAAAACTTGTATTAAAGATCTAAAAGGTCCACAAAGAAATCGGCTAATCTTACAGTTAACAGTTCTATATATTTTTTGAATGGTTAGCAGGGGACGTAAAAGAAATCACACGCTTATCGTAAAGAGTAGGGCATGAAGTTCCCGGTGTTGTGGTCAGGCCTTTGCTGTTATACTGAGGGTTGGGGTGGGAAATGCTCGGATATATTAGCTACGATAAAGCTTCTCTTAAATCCGAGGGTAAATAAAGTATTCACTAACTCACTAACTTAGTGATCAGGTCTTTGAGCAGAAGCGAAGCTCAAGATCTGCACCGGAGGCCGTTTCTCTCAAGATGACACAAACATTTCCACTTTTGCGATTTAAATTATATTGTGCTCCCATGCTAACCAGTTTCTAAACTCTTTCAATAAATTATGATAACCCTTTGGGTTAGTTCTAGGAGGAAGTTGAAGTCCAATATGTTGGAAATTTTTTGTACGTAGACTAAACCGAATGTTTGCAAAGAGCTAGTTTTTTTTTTTGCAGGGTTTCTTAGACACTACTTGATTCCTTTGTGAACACAGCTATTCAATTGATGCACTGCGTTTGCTGGGAACTAACACTCGCTGATGCCGGCGGTAGCCTAACGCTTCTTCTGTGGCCTGTGTCAAAATCTTAGAGAGACTGAGACGCAGCATGGGCCGCTGTTTCTTATGGTCTATGAGCCAAGGAAACGAAGGATTTTGGCTAATCTACGCTATATCCTGTAATGACTAGCGTACTAGCAGCTAGAAATTCTAAAGATAGTATTGATATCCAGGCGTAATGATTCTGTTTATACTGAAAAGAGAGCATGGGGGACAGTATGTAAAGTTGCTTCCTTAGTTCACTACGTGTGACCACGCATAGGCACAATGCTGACTACGTCGGCATGATTTATCGAGCCTTTAATAGAAATAAGTTTGAACAAAGGGATGACATTTTGGATCAAGTCACAAAAATAGTAGATATTACCTTCAAGCGTCGCTATCTACCGATCAACAGCTATTGGGCAGTGTTTAAATGCTAAGTAAATTGGCAACGGCTATAAATAAATTCCAAG
>JAHPZR010010322.1:2500-24500 GCA_019787425.1 Platygyra sinensis
AATTTTGCAATCCTACACTTTATTTCAAAACGTTAACTGCTGCTTTTGTTTTGCTCAATAGAATTTTTTTTATCCAACTAAGCTGTATATTTGGCAGCATTTGGCGACAGAAAGTTGAAGTAAGCTTAGTGAAAATTTGCTCTAATGGCAATTGTCACAGCGTTTCCTTTATGCCTGAAACGAAGGCAAATGATACTACGCACTTTCATAGCACGATAAATCCTAACTGCAAAATACACAACAGAAACACAAACACAGTCAGCTTTAACAGTTCGTGCCAATTTAAGCAATATGATCAACAATACTTAGATTTGCTGATTATGGCGTTCCATCTCCGCCAAAAATCAAAGTTGTAACGCAACATCCAACTTTACACATCGACATCGGAGTTTGTCATGTCAACATTAATATTCGCGTAAATCAACTTCGAACTTAACAACGCAATGTCGGTAAATACAAATCAACTTCCAACTTCAGCAATCAACTCTTCATTTTAAGTCGCTAAAACCAAGTTTTCAGGTCAACTTTACATTTCGTGTTGTCGATACCAAGTTTGTAAATTTAGACTTCGTAGTGATATATATCGACTTCTGATATTTCATTAAAACGTCCAACAGTGTGAACCTATGATAAATCATCTGTAACGCAATGTCGGACTTTGCCAGGTCAAGTTCAACATTGTAACGTCATGTTCGTCTTTACATCCCAAAGTTGAATGTTGAGCTTTCCGCGAGCCCAAATCCGCCAATAATTATGGGATAACAAAACTGACGTCATTTATTCTCGCAGCGTCACGCACGTTGTCGCGGTGTTCGGTCGTAGTTGTCAGGGATTGTCACGTTTCTCAACATTTAGTTCCTTAATTTACATATTAAATGGAGAACCAGAACAACGGCCAACTGAATCACTTACGAGATACGCTTCTCCAGGTAGCAAACTTGCTTACCTCTTTGCAGAACAGCCAGAATAACCACTCAGAAGGTAAACTCCGCTGAATATTTAGATCGAGTAAGCTACTGCATGCAGCTTGCATTCCTGTTTTACCTCAGTGTGGAGGGCCGTAGCCAGAAAAAATATGAGTGAGGCAATATCAATGAATCGATCAATGAAAAATTATGACTAAGGCACTGTCCGTGGTTAAATTACCATCCTGTGTATATTTAGGGTGTTTATATAGCTGTTACAATTTGTTCAACGTATGACCACACAACCCACGCCCCCTGCCCGCTTCCCCTGGACTTTTGAGCTGAATTTCTGAATTGCCTCAGAAGCTGATATCGATCTTCCTAATCTGTAATCCTTGTGTTCTTCATTTACATTACATGTAAGTATAGGAAAACGTGAAATACTTAACAATTACATTCCAGGGCCGTAGTTCATAGTAACAGGCAAAGCGATGCACTTGCCTCAGTTATCAGTTCTTTCGCTTTTGTTGTTTACAGTCATCATAAACACCCTAAATATACACAGGATGGTAATTTAACCACGGACAGTGCCTTAGTCATAATTTTTCATTGACATTGCCTCACTCATATTTTTTCTGGCTACGGCCCTCCACACTGAGGTAAAACAGGAATGCAAGCTGCATGCAGTAGCTTACTCGATCTAAATATTCAGCGGAGTTTACCTTCTGAGTGGTTATTCTGGCTGTTCTGCAAAGAGGTAAGCAAGTTTACTACCTGGAGAAGCGTATCTCGTAAGTGATTCAATTGGCCGTTGTTCTGGTTCTCCATTTAATATGTAAATTAAGGAACTAAATGTTGAGAAACGTGACAATCCCTGACAACTACAACCGAACACCGCGACAACGTGCGTGACGCTGCGAGAATAAATGACGTCAGTTTTGTTATCCCATAATTATTGGCGGATTTGGGCTCGCGGAAAGCTCAACATTCAACTTTGGGATGTAAAGACGAACATGACGTTACAATGTTGAACTTGACCTGGCAAAGTCCGACATTGCGTTACAGATGATTTATCATAGGTTCACACTGTTGGACGTTTTAATGAAATATCAGAAGTCGATATATATCACTACGAAGTCTAAATTTACAAACTTGGTATCGACAACACGAAATGTAAAGTTGACCTGAAAACTTGGTTTTAGCGACTTAAAATGAAGAGTTGATTGCTGAAGTTGGAAGTTGATTTGTATTTACCGACATTGCGTTGTTAAGTTCGAAGTTGATTTACGCGAATATTAATGTTGACATGACAAACTCCGATGTCGATGTGTAAAGTTGGATGTTGCGTTACAACTTTGATTTTTGGCGGAGATGGAACGCCATAGCTGATAAACATGGACGCCTATATTTTCCTTTAGCTTAATTCGTAAAAACTCGAGCCATGAATTATAATTAGTCACTCCATTACTACAAACAACATTATACAATACATTACACTTCTCATATCTCCTTACCAACAATATTAACCTTCAAAGGCAGCTGTAGATGTGTTTCGGAACGTGCAGAAAGATCCAACAAGACACCCTCATCTCACCCTAAAAATCACAGGGTTCGATAGGTTTCGAGCTTTCATGCGCAAACACCATCCCGTCCCCGAGTAAAATAATCTCAGAAGACACAGTCACAACGCATTTTCATTGGTAGAAACAACAACACATATGATTAGTCGAAAGGTGTTGGACATGTCTGCCACGCAGGACAAAACTGCAACGCTACAGGGTTTAGGGCGAGATAGCCGAGTGTAGTCTAGGGCGAGCGGGACGAGCCGAGAGCGGTCTGGTGAGGAGGGAGTGCGCAGGGGAGCCTGTAGACATTCCATTGATGCCGCCGTTCCATGATACCAGCTCCTGGTATCAAGATCTGATTGGTTGAGTCGATGACTGTTGACAGCTCTGAGATAAATAATTGACAGATCTTGACAACTGCTTGTAAATTAGCATAATTCTTGCCGAGACCGGAGACTGGATTGTTCTGGTGCCACAGGATTTAAATTTAACTCATTACGCGCAAGTCTGGTCGACTGTGTTGCGTGTTGTATATGCCATTGTTCGGCTTAGTTCTGATTGTAGACCTCTTAAAACTTGCCGCCCAGCACGATCTAACGGCTCTAGTTTTCTCATTTTCTCGTAGGAGTCGTGTTTGGCCTGTCTACTTTATTTACCATCAATTACGGTAGACTGTTATAAAAAGCCGATTCATCAGCGCGGGGAAACCCATCAATTTTGACAGGTTTAATTACCTCCTTGACAGATATGTAACAGGCTAATCACCAAGGGGCGGAACGGTACATTGAAAACAATGTCTACAGGCTCCCCCGCGTTCCACTCGCTTCGCTCGCGGAGTAGCCTGCAGTGCAGGCGTATTTAGGACGCGCGAGTGTACATTTTCCTATTAGGCCGCCATCTTGGATTTGGTAACTGTGGAGGATTGGGGCGAGGAAATATTTCCCGAGGGAGTAGGCGTTAAGTTTAGAAAATGGGCCAGGGGGAGGGGGGGGAGGTAAAATATTATTACTTTCGCCCCACTCCCCGCCCGACATCCCCTCTGCACCAATCCTCCTCTACCGGTCAAGCAACCAAGATGGCGGCAACGAAAACCCGATATATTATTTAGCGTTCCGCTCCAAAATAACGCCCGCACTGCAGGCTACTCGCGGAGTCACGACTCCCACTCGCTCGCCGAATTTTTGTTTCCGACCTCGCTGGGAGCCTGTTTGCAGGCTAGGGTATCACGGCCAAAGACGACAAAGAACCGAGAACCGGCGAAGCCGGCGAGAAGAATGAGACGAGGAAAAGTGAGCCTGCACGCGAGCTATTGAGTTTGAATTCCGCCCTTCGCGAGGTGTCAAGTCGGCATTTCACATGTGTCAATTGGAGCGAAGCAAAAAGTAAACAAACATGACAGCACACTGCACGCAACAACAACAACAACAACAATTTATTGGTATTCCCATATAGATGGTATTACCTAAAGATAATAACTAATACAATACTAATCACTTTAAATTAAATAATATTACATGTTTCTCTTATATGCAATGCTTCATATATGTATTAACCTAGTTTCTTACAAATGAAAGAATCAGCATTATTGAACAAGAATATAGTTTTTTCAGTATCGTTAAAAAGATTAAATAACGGATATTTAAGTACAATGTCACTTGTTATTTGTTGTCTAATAGTTTTATAACGATCACAATGAAATAAGAAATGATTTTCGTTCTCAATTTGGTTAGAGTGGCAGTGTTGACAAATTCTAAGACATTCAGGTAATTTAGGTACACAGTGTCGTCCCGATTCGATTCTGAGACTGTGATTGCCTGATCGTAGTTTAGCCACAGCTCGTCTATGTTTTAGGTTCTTTATTTGTTCTAAGTAATGAGATTTGCTTACATCTGTTTTAAATAAAGAGTAGAAACATAATTTCCTATTACAGCGGATTAGCTCCAGCTGATGTCTTTTTAAATTGTTTGAGATGTGACATTTTATTTTTTGTAAATTATTTTTAATCGTTGGAATATTGTCAGTTTGGATTGTTTTGTTATATGATTGATGATGAATGTCTTTATAATTATGTATAATTTGATTAACCGTTAACATAAAAGATGTTTTTGCTTCGTTTGCTAATTGATTGGAAATGATTAAGCATTGTTTGGCAATGCTGTTTCCTGGAAGAGAATCAAGATGTATCCAAAATTTTATTATTCTTAATAAGATATTCAACTTCAAAGAAAGTCTTCCAGTTTCATTACGAGCTACTACATTAGGTGCTCTTTTATTAAGGCCAAGAAAATATTTGTAGAATTGTGTATGTAGCCTTTCTACAGGGTCTTTTTCCCATTTTTTGATGTTCAAGTTATCATACGCTCCCCAAATTTCAGATCCGTATAAAAGAATGGGAAGAAATAAAGTATCAAATAATTTGTTACACGTATTGATAGGTAGTTTATTAAAGTCAAGGTAACGTTTAGAAGCAAATATTGATCTTCTGGCTTTTTCAACCGAAACTTTTTTGGAATTAGCAAAACTTCCATTTGTGCTGAAAGTAATGCCAAGGTAACTATACTGTGAGGCCTTATCAATTGGAGTTCCATTTAAAAAGAAAGAAAACTTATCACGTGTTGATTTGCGATTCTGTTTTTGAAAAATTAATGTTTTTGTCTTTTTAAGATTAATTTTTAGTAGCCATTTCTCGCTATAATCGTGGAGGATATTTAGTTGCTTTTGAAGACCAGCGGCACTTCTTGATATTAAGATTAGATCATCTGCATAGAATAAACAGTTTAGAGGGAACCCGTTTGGTAGAGTAATTGAATCTGTGTGACATGAAGATTCTAGCAAGCGTGGAAATTTATCTAGATACAAATTGAAGAGTAAAGGAGAAAGGATACATCCTTGTCGCACTCCTCTGTTGTAGTTGAAGAAGGAAATTCTTTTGTTACCGTTTTTTACAGCACATTTAGTCTTTGAATACAGATCAGAAATTAAATGATAAAATTGTCCACCTATGTTTTTGTATAATAGTTTGTGTAACAGACCATCATGCCAAATTAAGAAAGCTTTTTGAAAATCTACAAAGCAGCAGAATAATTTTCCCTTGTTTGCATTAGTCACATATTTATCAATAAGTGTTCTTAGCGAGAAGATGTGATCTGATGTTCGGAAACCTTTAAGGAAACCGATTTGAGAGGGATGTATTAAATTGTGGTCTTGAAGGTGAGTAAGTAATCTATTATTTAAAACAGCTGAAAATAATTTGCCTAAGCAGCTAGTGACACAAATGCCTCTATAATTTGAAGGATCAGATTTATTCCCTGACTTGAAGATAGGACTTATAAGCCCAGTAGACCATGAATCTGGGTAGGTTCCTTTGCTAAGTATGAAGTTGAATAATTTTGTTAGAGCAGTGGTCAAACGCAAGGATGGTCAAACTTCATGGATGGCTGACTTCGGGGATTTTTTTTAATTCGAAACCACGTACAACAGAATTTCCATTCTTGAACTATAACGGCTTTATTTGCGAAACAACGAATATTGAAAGCTAAAGAAACATGTGAAAACCATTTTGATAGCAACAAAACAAATAATCTCTTCGCCGCACGACGAAATATATCACAGCGCTGCGAAAGAAAGATGAAAGTTGTAAGTCAAAAAGACGACAAAAACAAGCTAATTACTTTGAGATCAATCGTATTTCAACTGTACTAAATAAGTAGCCATTTACTTCTTTTCTCAGCAGTTTTGTAGTAGCTGAATAAGAGTCCAAAGAATATATTTGAACGAATTCGAAGCGAATAAACTAAACAAACAAACCGCGATCGTTGCCGCAAATTAACATATGCCTTCTCTGCTGATGCAAACAGACGTTGTGGCACAGGATCGTCGCTAAAAATGTCATCTACATCTTGTAGCGAAGCACAGGTCAAAGCGAGAGGTTGTCCTTCCTTAACCTGGTCTTCAATTAGACCTATCAACGGGAAAATAACTAGAATCATACCGTTCGGATACTCTCCTTCTCAAATCTTCTTCTGTTCGATCGCTGTGGAGAACAGCTAAAAACAACTCTTAACGAAACCGGTCGGCATCACTGCGAAAACATCCCTCCCTTCCAGTAAACAATTCACAGCTATTTTCTGCTCAAGTTTTAGTTCAAAACTTAAGTCAGAATTAATCGAAAGCTTGAATAACGCTCCTTGAACAAAGCCTACAGACGGTTCGCGTGATGTGAAATGCAGTAAGCTTACACTGGTTTCTGTAATCTGTCAATTTTAACCAATCGGATCGCTGCGTTCGTCAGCGAACGCGGGGAATTCAAAAATCAATAGGGAATTAAGCATCGACGACGAAGAAACTTTTTTGGAATTAGCAAAACTTCCATTTGTGCTGAAAGTAATGCCAAGGTAACTATACTGTGAGGCCTTATCAATTGGAGTTCCATTTAAAAAGAAAGAAAACTTATCACATTGTAAAGAATTCTTTGGTGTTCTCCGGGGCGTGAAATAGGTCTTACGGTCCCGTCAATGAACCCGAAGCAGTTGTCCAGTGGAGCTCCCTTGGCTGTTATAGCATTAACATACGTTTGGAGGTTAACAGGACTAAGAATTTCATGATTCCAGTTCAGTACCTTATGTCCATGAGTATCATAAATGTAGTCAATCATGTGGTTATTAATCATACTCAGAACTGGCACGGGCTTAGCAAACCTGTGAATCATATCTCCATATCTACACGGGTAAGACATTCGCTTCAGTAATATGCAAAGACCTTCAATGCCGTCACAAATGGACCGTTGATCGCAGATTATGGTGTCTGGAATCTGCATAACGTTCGTACATCCCGTTTACACAAACGGAACTCTGCTACACTTTCTGATTCATCGAGCGCATCAGGTCGAAAGCTGTGTAATGATCGTATGGAAAATCCGGATCTCTCGCAGAATAAAGGTCGTAAAGCCCCCCCTCAATATTTTCATTCCCCCTCTTGTCATATTAAATGAACTCTCCCTAAACAACTTTTATTGAGAAACCAAGTTAAATACAGCACTGTGAGCAGTGCAAGCACTTCCTTGACCATAACTGTCTTAATAAATAATAAACTGCAGTCTTTGAATCCAAAATAGCCTGGACTGTTAGCCTTAAGGCGGGGGTAAACGTGAAGGCTGTTTTCACGTCACTTAACACGGCCTTTCTGTCAATATCTCGGTCACGTTTTAAGCGACGCCAAATCCCTCTGCTTATTACATTGTTCACTATTTGGCAGTTTTGTGTAAATTTTTGGGTGATTTTTAGGTGTTTTGGGAAAGAGAGATTTTTTCTCAAAGGATAGGTTAAATTGAGGAAAATATCAAATGTTGAAGATTTGACGGATTTGGAAAATTGAAATTTGAAGTGAAGAATTAGTAGACGGATACCAAACAGTCCCCTACCAACCTGGGGCTCTTTTTGGAGGGGTCAACTGTCTGGTAGTGTTTCAAACCTATTTCAATCCTAATAATTCCCTCTTAATTATACTTCAAATTTCACTCCTATTCGGGTTTACCCCCGCCTTAACTTTTCTAAACCTGCAACATTTTCGTATTTAGTTCAATAACACAAGTTATGTCTAACTGCGAGCAGAGGCAACTAGTAACAATGTGAAACTATGAAAGGAGACCTCTGCTAGTTTTCAGGCTTACAAGAAATACGTAACAAACTACAAACTGTTTACAACATGGCTTAGTACAAAATTTACTCACAGCCATAGACTCTTTGCATAAATGGCGCCTAAATTTAAATAACAATACTTGGTACATCCTTAGCCTCACATTCATGTTTCAAGACAAAGGAATTTTCACTTGAATGTGAGGCTGAGGATGTATCAGTATTGTTATTCAAATTTTGGCGCCATTTATGCAAAGGGTCTATGTACTAAGATAAGAAGATCATTCCTTCTTGTTTTCAAAGAATGCCTTCAGAAGCTTGGTTTGTTGCTCCTGTTGTGCGGTTAGCAGGGCTTGCATATTTTGCTGGCTCTGTTGTTGCATCTGCATCTGAGCCATCAGTGCAGTAAACATAGCCTGCTGTTGTTTGTGAGCTTGATCTTGCTTCTCGGACTGCACCTCCATTTCTCTCATCCTGACCTCTAGTTCTTGTTTCCTGTAGTCTGCTTCGTTGTCCGATCTCTCTCTCAGGTAATCAATGGCTTCAGCAGTGCTTCGCCTTACTTTTGGCTTCTTCTGTTAGTTCTCCTGATCTTCAACTTTAGGTTTAGCCATTCTCTCCAGTGCTCGCTTCCTGACTTCCTCTGCTGTCGCCTTTTCTTTTTCTACCTTGCTCTTCTTATCCCGGTCTTTTGACTCTAAATCCTTCTTGGCTTCCTTTTCTCGCTCCAATATTTCCTCTAACAGGCTATCAAGCTCTGTCTGCTCCACTTCGATACCCGACGCTTTCTCTTCCATTCTCAACTTTTGTGCATATTTGGTCGATAGCAATGTAAACCGGTCACGAACGGATCTAGCGGTCACTCTGAAGCTAGGCTGATGTATGCTGTTCAGCTGCTGGGCTACGGATTCCCATGACTGTCCTCTTTCAGGAGTCCTAGGCTTGAACTTGTATGGTTCGCTCACAAGCCCTTCCCTGCACATGATTACATCGTGGTCTAAGTAAGTAAGTAACTTTATTTCAACTCGGGTTGATGAGGCTGATTAGGCCCCTAGCAAATACATGCTAATATGTCGAGAAAAGTAAAATAAAAAATAATAATAATAATAAATGCATACATGCATGATCAATTAGTAACTAACAATCTAAATATATCAATAAATATACAATCCTAAATCTTAAAATTATCATATAAATCATATAAATCTGTACGTTACAAATGTAGTTCTCTCACAGCCTTCTTAAATTCCTTAAGGATTTTCGTTGAACGCAATTTATCCGGTAAAGAATTCCACACTTTGGCACCAATAAAAGCTGTAGATTTTAGGCCAAAGTTTGAAGTTTTTTTACGTGGGACGACTAACTTGTTGGTACCTCTCTGGCACTTCACATTATTACGTACGACGAACAAATCACTTATATATCCCGGTAACATACCGTTTACAGCTTTAAAAATTAATATGGCAATGTCCTATAGGCGACGATTGGACAAAGTTAAGCCGTAGTCATCATCACCATGAAGGGGCACCCGTTTGTTGTAGACACACCTTAGAGCCCTCACATTAAGCCTTTCCAGCTTCTGCTTATCAGACTCATTACAATTATTCCAGATCGCTGAACAGTAAGTAAAATAAGACATTACATACGAGTTGTAGAGGCACATCTTCGAAGAGATTGAAAGCGTGTTCTTTAGCCTGCTCAAAACGTCTAACTGATTTCCAACTTTCTTTATAATCTTGCCAATGTGTTTACTAAAATTTAGCGAGTTATCGATAGTTACGCCTAAAAGTTCTAAATGGTCTACGATAGGAACCTGTACATCACTTATGCTAAAGGAAAGATCGCAAGGATAGTTTTTTGTAGTCTGTTGTCTGTTGTCCACTGAAAGTACTTGCCTTGTTAAAATGAAAGACAAAGAAACTACAAGTTACAAGAAAGTCCCTCTTGTTGTAAATATTCATTTGGCAGCTTCAAGGCGATAACAAGAGTGTATTGCAATCCACAGCTTACGTTTTCTCAATTTCCCCCTGAGGAAGAGCGGCGGCCATATTGGCAATGTAAACACTCGCCATGTTATCCTGCAAAAGGAGCAAAAAACACAATTCAGTGTGATGTAGTCACATTCTTTTAGTCATTCAAGTATAAAGCTTCGCAAATAAGAATAAACTCCTTGCGAAAAGAGTTTCAGGAACACCTCTTTTACTTACGTTTTCGGGGGAACGAAATTCCATGTAAAATGCCGTCCTCGTCGAAATGTGGACGACTCATTCACAAACACGAACATGCGTAGTACACACAAAACGTGAAATCAGACTTCCGGTCGTCGTCGTCCTCAGATTTCGTCGTCGGTGCTTAAGTTCCCTACTATTTTCAGGTGGCCACGCTGGTGCACCACATATGGTGAACCACAGATGAAGTGCTCTGTAAATTTCTGCGAAACATTTCGACGAATATCTGAAGTTTGGGGTAACGCACAAGCTTAAAAACGGTTGGTTTTTGCTTAATTTTTTTTATCGCGTGGCAGTGAAAACTATCTATTACAGTGGAACCTCGATTTAACGAAGTCGCTGGGGAACGGCCATATTTGTTCGTTAAATCGAGGGTTCGTTATATCGAAAACCTCGATATAACGAATTTGAGGGGAAACAACCAAAATGTTCGTTATATCGAGGTCATAGTTAATGATTGATTTGTAACACAGGTGACTTCTGTGGAAATATTATAGTGCCAATGTCTACGACATATAATAAGCCGTTGACTGAAAGGTTGCTGTCTCTTTCCCATAAGGATTAAAGGATTTGCTGACTGTTGATCTGTTCAGCGTTTATCTTCTGTCCCGTTTTGACGTTATATAATTCGTTTTATCGAGGTATATTTTACGTTTGGGCTTCCGGATTATGTTCGTTATATCGAGGAATTCGTTATATCGAGGTTCTATTCCATACATTTCACTGTAAGTTTGGCGGGACATAGAGTATTGTTCGTTATATCGAGGACTTCGTTAAATAGAGGTTCGTTAAATCGAGGTTCCACTGTAACCAAGTTTGAAAAATGTAGCTTGGCTAGAGAACGCTCAATTATATTTTATCTTTGTTTTCCCATACATTTTGTCTGTTAATAAGGCTGGAAGACGCAATCGCGGGAAAAAGAATCGCAAAAAATGATGTTTTTTTTCTCTGCGAATACAAATCTTTCTACCATAGTATTGTAAAAAAAAAAAAGATAATCCAAAACA
This sequence comes from Platygyra sinensis, assembly GCA_019787425.1. NCBI lineage: Eukaryota > Metazoa > Cnidaria > Anthozoa > Scleractinia > Merulinidae > Platygyra > Platygyra sinensis. Next base: position 13,839 of record JAHPZR010010322.1, read on the forward strand.
AACAAGGTAATTGTATGACTGCCTTGCCTATCCGTCAAGATGGCGTCGAAACTGTGATAAGGTCTGTCGAATGGTTCTTACTCATGATCGATTAGCTATATGTATGCCGGGGAATGATTCCAGATCCCGACAAACGTCAAAGCAATAAATACCGATTCTAAGAAAAATGTCTGAGGGTCCATACGTCGCCGAAGAAAAAGACACGCTTCGAAACAATATTTTATTTTTTATTATGTTAACTGACCGCTGATCCAGGGAGCGCCGTTCAATAGAAGTTCGACTTTGTCGTTCTCTGCTTACTTTCAGAATTCCACCTGGAAAAGAGTAATGCTAAGAAAGCATACACCATTAGGTACAGAGAAGGAAAGACGATTACTATCTGTGTGTAGAAAGCCAGGGCAAAGTACTACTCGTGGTGAGTTAATGAACATTGATATTGAGTTAACAAATCTTATGTCATTAATTTTACATAACGCCTGTACATGCACAGGTCAGTAAGGTTACTGACCATTTGAAAGGTTAGTCGAAGGACAGGGAAATACTCGAGTGCTTGCGACAATTTTAGAGGGGATACATATGATAACCTGCAATCAGAGCTTCCTTTTCTCCCTAGAGAGAGTGTGCACGTCATTCGATTCTCAAATTCTAAGAGCCATAAAGGTTTTATCCTAATCAGGAGGAAAAGATACTTAAGTAACATCTGTTTACAACTTTCCAGCTCAATAGCGTCCTCCGTTTAAAAACCAATGTATTTGAATTTTAAAGGTCTTAAAGTTATGATGGCGGTTCGCGACATAGAGCAGTGATCGCTTTTGTCGAAAAATATCACGTTATCTCGTGATTTTTAGCCATTTTTGACATAGAGTTATGCACTTGTATACTAATTTACCAATTGTTTATTTTATTCCAAATAGATGCTTTTATGCTCCTAATTGCGGGTATCCCCTCACCTTTGGGGAGCAGGGATGGCGCAGTGGTGAGAGCGCTCGCCTCCCACCGCTGTGGCTGAGTTGATTCTCGGACCCAGCGTCACATGTGGGTGAGTTTGCTGTTGGTTCCCGTCCTTGCTCCGAGGGTTTTTCTCCGGGTTCTCCGGTTTTCCTCCCTCCACAAAATCAACACTTCTAAATTCTAATTCGATCTAGAAACAGTCGTTGAAAAGCCATTTCGTAGAAATGCCACATGCAAATTCCATCTTTATACTATTATCATCATTATCATCGTTGTCAGATTATCATCATTATCATCATTATCATCATTATCATCATTATCACTCACTTGTCATCATTGTCATCATTTGTCATCATTTGTCATTATCGTTATCGTTATTATTGTTATTATTGGTTATTATGTATTATTATTATATATATTTGTTTTTTAGACTTGTGATTGCTTTACATACTTATAGATAATATTTGTAAATTAGTAAGGAAAGCAATTCAGATGCCACATGTTGTTTTAAACAGATGTTGTTATCATAAACTATTTAAAGTTAGGTAATTTCCATTTTATTAGCTAGTCTGTTTGTAAAGTCCAGTTCAAATCTAGATAAAAACTTTATAACCGAGATTTTTTAAATTTTAAATTTACATTTCTTTTCATACTGTGCTTCCATCTTGTTTGAAGCTGATTTGACTTCTTGTAAACACATGTAGTTATTTATTTATTGCAAACAAAATAAAGTTACTTAAAAAATTTTATATTATTTAAACTATTTGCGACAAATTGAAAATATATGTATTTGTTTCTCTATTTGTCAATGTATATCTTTTTTATTCGTACTATTTTTCAGTGCTGAACATTTTTTCAAGGTTTTCCCTTGAACTTCGTCAATCAAAAATGGGAGAACATTTAAGATGTGGAGTTGACAAGCGCCACGGTTCTAGGTTTATTTTTGGAAATCAAAGGAATTTCTAACTATGAAGATAGTGATTTGAATATATTGACCGAATTTGAACACATTGTCTGAATGAAATGACCACGAAATCAGCGGTCTACTTGATTTTTTAATCTAGTAATTTGCATATTTTAAAAACTTGGATATCTCTGGAATGAAAAGAGATATTTGAAAATAGTAAATAGCATTTTTATTCTCACAAACTCACTTGTTGATGCTTTTAAAATAGCAAACATCTGATTGCCGTCATACATGTAGTACCACTTGAATTTTAATTTTTTTTTTACCCTCCACCCTCTGCACTCCGTGTTTCGGTTACTCGACTTCTATGCGTGGATAGTTGACGAGGGCTCAACTACCACGCGGTACAGTTCACCATGAAATTTTTCTTCGTGTCACCAATTGGTCAAAACTGATCAACGGTGGTCCGATCTCGGCACGGGCACGTATCTGTCATTAGGCGGACCTTTTAGATCGGAGGGACGAAGGTAACGAGGACGGACTACGGGTTACGAGTTTTCTGTTCTGAGTCACCGCGCACTTGCGAAAAATGTCGGCCTCCCAAACCTTATTTGCGCATGCTCAGTATTGGAAACTCGGTACTCGTAGTCGTCCTCGTCTCGCCTCCGATCTAAAGGTCCCTAATAGAATGCCCCAGGACGACTATCAGACGATAGTGCCCGCTCAGCGAAAGTGGCTCATCAAAGGCAGCTTTCTCCACAGTTTTTTAGATAAGATGAAAACAATTTTTGTCCCATGTCGATTTTAGTTAGAAGAGAGCGAGAGAAGTATTTTTTTTAGACTGAAAAGTGAAGTAAACTACGGTACAGTAAAACGTTCAGCGGGGAAAGAGGTTTCAAGATTCGAGGTTTCCTCTTTAGCAGGCTTCTTCTTTAGAAGTCAACAGTTGACATAAACTTTTTTATACATGTATAGATGTAATATCATCTGAAGAGGATACAACGGGAAATACGAAACACCTAAGCGCTAAATATAGCGCTTGGAAATTTTGATAAATAAATGCTTGTCGTTTTCAGTTTTGAGGCATGCCGCGACGGGAAATTTTAGTGGTGAACAATAAAGACAATAGAGTGTTTATGTCTCGGAACTATCGGTCTGATAGTTGCTCCTTGGAAATTTGATGTTCTTAAAACTAGCATTAAAGAACATCAAATTTCCACGGGGCAATCATCAGCCGATAGTTCCTCGACAGAAACACTGTATTGTTTAAATAGAATTCTAGAGCTCATAATCTAATTGTTCAACAGACATAGCTTTCAATCGATCAGCGCTCGTATTTTCTTAGGGCGGTTTCGAAATTAATTTTGTGACTCACATAATAACGTTCCTTCTTTTTTTTTTTTTTTTATCAACAGAAATCGAATGTTTTCCCCTCACAGAACAAGTATTTTTTTAAAATCAAATTCAATACGCAGGGAAAACATACCTTCCTACACTTTAAGTCCGTGGAGACTGGGGAGTATCTCCACGCGGATAGCACCGGCAGGGTATTCATGTCAGCCGTGCCATCCTCGGGCGTCAGTAATGGACATCCACTAGATAGACGGACATTTTTCAAGGTTTACCTAAGCTTATTATGATGTAAAACTGAGTAAGCTATCAAATTGAACTGCATGTCTGTGAGGTGTGGGAAATAATTAAACTTACGAAATAGAAATGTCTGGTAGATTGATATAAATGCCTAGATATCTGGAGTGCGTAGTGTAAATCCTTTATTCCTTGAGCTTTCATGCAATTGTTTATTTATTCTGAAAGAAAAAATTACGTACGAAAATGCCCAAATTAATTTGCCCCTGAATGCAACTTAAAAAACTCAGGATTTAAAAGTGCCTGCTTGTATAAGTCAGACAAATTCTTGTATTTGTATGGTAGATAGGCTAGGGGATGACAAAGGCTACAAATAGTTTTTTTTTTAATGTTTTAATGTGCACTGGGATGATTTTGGAGAATGTTAGGTTGTCTTTTTTGGGTGCAAAATAGTTAAATTTCCAAGGCATGTACTAGCGGTTGAGTCCCGCTTTATATCACTGAGCAAGTTGTGTCCTGCTCCTTCTTTTACAAGAGCTCCACTCTAAATTTAATATATTTTGAAGACTGACGGCAAAAACCTAGTTGGTTTTATGTGGATATAACTGCGATTTTAGAACTTCAAAGTTTTCGGGGACTTCGCTAGAGTCTGTCGCGACCGAAAAGTAAAACAAAATTGCAAATTTGAGTTTCCACTGAATTGTACGCAACGCTTGATGTCTGTAGACGCCGGTCATTTTTTATTGTGCATAAATCCACTTAATTGTATGTTGTTAATGATTAAGAAGGCCCACCGATGAGTGTTTCTTACCGCCAGTATGACATACAACATTACAAATTGTACTTTTGCACTTTTGTGTGACAACCTACATCGAACTCACACAGTATTTTTTCGTTTTTAAATATGTTTAAGATTAATAATGTTTAAGAACATATTAGAAGCTTAGCTGAAAATATGTCAATACAGCAGAAATAATCAGCAAAGCTACGATGACGCTTTCCAAGTGTAATAACGATTTCAATCTCTCTGATCGAGTTATGCCCCGGCCAAAGGATAGCAACATCTCAACGCAACGGCAAATCCCAGCATTGTTATCCCAGCAGATCGCATCATTGTTGGGCGCAACATGTTGCACCCGATTGGCGACTCTGTTGCAACGTGTTGCGACATGCATGTTGCAAGTTGAAAATCGAACTAGTGCGCATACCCTGGCACAACATTGTTGCATGAACCTGGTCCAACGACCACCCATGTCAAATACACCCGCACTGTAACGATCCGCTAAAGGCAAATTCAGTTCGTTCGATTCGTACTGATCGTTAAGGGCCCTAGCGGTTCGTAGAGTGGAGTTCACGGATCGTATGTTCCATCTCATTAGCGAGAGAAAAAATTCACACTTACCCGAAAGAGGCCATGTGTGTTAACGGATCGTTCGATTCGCAATTCGTGAACCTCATTAAGTCAACTGTCAACAACTTTGGAGTGCAGTCGAGTGCGATTTGTAATTCTTGCTTGAAGGAAATATTATGTATGTGAACTTTCCTCGTTCTTAATGCGGAAAAATACTAGAAATGCTTTCTATAAAACGCGCGCGGCTCGTAATTCTTGCTCAAAAGGGAACACTGATCGTAGCAAGAGTGCGCTAGCAGAAACAGACAAGATATGTGTATATTCTTCTTTCTAAATGTGAAAAACACCAGAAATGCTTTCTTAAAACGCGTGCGGTACGTAGTTCTTGCTCGAGAGAGAATATTGATCGTAGCTAGAGTGCGCTGGAAGAAACAGACAAGATACTGTCGTGTCGTTACCTAATATGGTCATGCATTGTGATAGTTAGCGTAGGACCCTGGATGTTGGAACACGAGGGAGCTACAGATAGGTTTTTCCGTCACTTGAAAAAGCATGAATTATAAAAGTGTTCGAGTGTGTCTGAGCCATTTATACACCATTACATTGGCGAAGAGGATTCTCAGGACTACAACAGTGGTTGATTCTATACGATTTTCATACCGCAAACGCGTGAAACATGGCCACAGCGCTACCCGCATTTCCCGAGTTTGACGTCTCAGAAGTAAGTACACAACCTACTCGTTGGAAGAAATGGCTCTCAAGATTCAACAACTACATTGTCGCACTGAATGTGGAAGACAAGACAAGACAACGAGCTCTGCTACTTCACGGTGCTGGCGAAGCGACGAACGAGATTTTCGATACGCTCCCAGACACTACACCAGGAGAAGGCGATGAACCGTTCAAAAAAGCCGTAGAAGCCTTGACAAATTACTTCACTCCCAAACAAAAGCCAAGCCAAGCCAGAAACCAATGAAAGTCTAGCCGCATTTCACACAAGACTAAGGCAATTAGCAGTTACCTGCGAATTTGACAATGTGGATCGTGAAATCAAGACTCAAATAGTGCAAAGCTACAGTTCCCATAAGCTGCGTACGAAACCTCTCGAGAATCCATCGTACACCCTGACGCAACTATTGGATGCTGGCAAAGCTATGGAACTCTCGAAAACACAAGCCGCTAACATTGAGGATAACCAGTCCGTGAATAAATTGTCCCCAGATCATGGAAACCGACGCCGAAGAAATCGGAAATCGAACTAAGATGGCGGACGCAAATCCGACAAGAAGCCACGTGACCCTAAGTCACGCAACAGTGGTCACAAAGACCGGAAATCAAGTCTTAAATGTCGAAATTGTGGTGGAGATTACCCCCATCATGGAGGAAAAACATCCTGCCCTGCCTATCAACCACCTGCCAAGGTTGTGGAAAATTGAACCACTTTGAGGCCGTATGAAGATCCAAAGACAAGAGCGAATCGAGTAACGCACGGTCTTCCACAGTACACAGAGTCAGTGAAGAAGAATCAAGTGATGAAGATGAAGTGTACACCTTCTCTATAAGCACTAAAGCATTGAAAGATCAGCCCTTCTTCAAGATCAAAGTGCATGGTACACCTGTGACGATTATGGCGGACTCTGGAGCTAGCATTAACATTCTGGATGAGAAGGAATACCACAGGTTTCCCAACCGTCCCAACCTTGAACCTAGCACTGTAAAGATTTACGGCTACCAATCACAGGCCCCCCTTCGTGTCCTTGGAAAATTCAGCACCACGCTAGACTCAGAAGCAAAGAAGCTTAACGAGAAGTCTACGTTGTGGAGGGATTTAGTGGCTCTCTGCTAAGTTTGAAAACATCACAAGGACTCGGCCTACTTCAAGCGGTTCAGCACGTCGGAAAGCTACCATTAAAACCGGAAGCAAATATGCTAGCAGATCTGATAGAGGAATACGATGACCTGTTTCACGGACTAGGCAAGCTCAAAGATTATCAGATAAAGCTTCACATCGACGAAAACATACCACCTGTTGCACAACCGCATAGAAGAGTCCCTTTCCATGTACGTAAGCAGTTAGAGGACCAGCTACGATGCGATGAAGAGCTTGGTGTAATTGAACGTAGATAAGGTCCTACACCTTGGGTGTCTCCAGGCAAGGTACGCGTGTGCGTGGACATGCGCCAGGCGAACAAGGCAATAAAACGCGAGCGTTACGTCACGCCGACTATCAGAGATGATTGGAGACTTTAACGGAGCAAAAGTTTTCACCAAACTAGATCTCAACCAGGGTTACAACCAGCTCGAATTGGCGCCCGAGTCCCGTTACATCACCACATTTGGTACCCACATGGGCTTAATGCGCTACAAGCGACTCAATTTTGGAATATCCGGTGCCCCTGAAATCTTCCAGAATGTGATTCGAGAAACCCTGGAAGGCATCGATGGTGCGAAAAACATCGGCGATGACATCCTAGTCTTTGGCAAATCTCAGAAAGATAATGACCAGCACCTGAGGGAAGTTTTTCAGCGCTTGAGAGAGAAAGGCCTGACCCTCAACAAGAGCAAGTGTGAGTAGAGCAAAGACAAGTTGGAATTCTTTTCGGTACGTATTCTCCAAAGAAGGCATATCAGCAGACCCGAAGAAAGTTGAAGAAGTGGTCAATCTCTCGACACCATCAACATCATCAGAGGTTCGTAGCTTGCTGGGGATGACAAATTACTGTTCAAGATTCATCCCAGATTAAGCTACCAAGACAGAGCACCTGCGCAAGCTTGCACACAAGGACCAACCATGCTGTTGGACAACAGAGCACGATCATGCAGTTCGTCAGCTCAAAGAAGAGTTAGCCAGGCCACCTGTCACTGCCTATTTCGATCCAGAAATAGAATCAGAGATCTCGGTTGATGCCAGTACAGTTGGCTTAGCCGCCAATCTCTCACAAGTGGATCTGCAGACTGAGGACAGGCATGTGATCACTTATGCGAGTCGTTCCCTTACAGCAACTGAACAACGGTACCGCCAAACGGAACAAGAAGTCCTCGCTGTGGTTTGGGCCTGTAAACACTTGCACCTGTATGTTTATGGCACCTGTATGTTTATAGCAATCCAAGTTCCAAGCCTCCTGCAAAAATTGAAAGATGGACATTGAGGCTACAGCCATACCAGATTACAGTCAAGTATCGGAGAGGTGAAACAAACCCAGCAGATTACCTGTCGCGGCATCCGACAACGAATGCATCCCAAACGACACGTCAGCAAAAAGTTGCAGAGGAGTATATCAACTACCTAGCGACTACCTCAACTCCCAAAGCCCTGAAAACTCAGGACATCGAAGCAGCTACGCAAGCCGATCCAACTCTTCGAGGCGTGGCTGAAGCTGTCTCTAAAGGCAAGTGGCACCTTGTAGTCAGACGTCCAGGTGTTGACCTTGCAGAGTTTCGACTCCTAGAAAGAGTAAAGGAAGAGCTAGCCGTGAGTGCATCAGGAAACCTTATTCGCGTGGTTATCCCGCAGAGTCTACAGGAACACGTAATCAACTTAGCCCATGAAGGCCATCAAGGGCTCATGAAAACAAAGTCTCTATTGCGCGAGAAAGTCTGGTTCCCGAACATTGATAAGCTTGTGGAAAGCAAAGTAAAGTCTTGCAGCGCATGTTTGATCAATACCCCTGAGTGCAAGAGAGAACCCCTACAGATGTCACCGCTTCCAGCCGCGCCGTGGAAAGAAATCAGTGTGGACTTTGCTAACCTTCCAGACCAAGAGTACATGCTTCTGATTACTGATGACTACTCTAGATACCCAGTGGTGGAAATAGTAAAATCGACCTCAGCAGCGACAGTGAGTTCCAGAAGTAGTTAAGTCCGACAATGGTCCCCCTTTTAACAGCAAGGAATTCGCGTCGTTTGCAGACAACCTTGGTTTCAAGCATCGAAAAGTAACTCCAAAACAGGCCAGGGAGAATGGAGAAGTTGAAAGATTTGAGCGCACCGTAAAGAAAGTCATCAAGACAGCGAAGGTGGAACGCAAGAACCCCAAGCAGGAGCTGAACAGGCTACTAAAAAACTACCGCGCCACACCACATAGTACAACAAGAGTTGTTCCAGCAACAGCACTGTTTGGAAGACCGATGAAAACTACTTGAAGTGACGACACGCTGCTATGATCCAGAGATCCAAGAACGTGATCGGACAGCGAAAGCTAAGATGAAGAAGCACGCAGACAACAAGCGTTACATAAAGCCGTCAACCGTCAAAGAAGGCGACACGGTGTTTGTCAGAAGAGATGACTCTAAGAAGAAAAGCGACACGCCATATGACCCAAGGCCACTAATCGTTGTAGAGAAAAAGGGATCCATGGTGACCGCACAAGATGACGATGGCATCCCAGTTACGAGGAATTCTCCGTTCTTTAAGAGTGTTCCTGCAGCAGCAGAAGAAAATTCTACCAAGGAGATACGCAAGGATCCTACTCATGTTACAAGTGCACCTGATGTCAAAGATGCTCCGATGCCGCACTATCGAGACGCTACCCGCAGCGTGTACGAACACGTGCAGTAAAGTTGGACGGCTATGTTTGTGGCTGATAGTAGACTGCATACAAACTATTTAAAGGTTTTTGTTAGAGTTGTCTTTTTTTGGGCTTCTTTTAGGCCTTGAGACTTTGAACCTTTTAAATATTAGGTTTGAAGAACTTTGGACTTTGCGAAAAGTTTATTTCAGTTTTGCTTCTGTTTCAATTGTTTTTGTTTCCAATATGTGAGTTTTGCTCCAAAAGAGGGGAGAGATGTAGTGTCGTTACCTAATAATTTATGGTCATGCATTGTGATTGTTAGCGTAGGACCCCGGATGTTGGAACACGAGGGAGCTACAGCTAGGTTTTTCCGTCACCTGAAAAAGCATGAATTAAACAAGTGTTCGAGTTAACCATTACAGGTACATGAGTATATTCTTCGTGTATCCGCTGTATGTAGGAACTGGGGTGTCAAATTGTTGCGATTCGAGTCGATTCGCATACTGGAATACGAAGGCTAGCAAAAACAAAAGTATTGATACCTCCTTGTTATTTGATCAAGATGAAGAATTTACACAAAGCGATGGCAGTGATTCTAAGCCTCGCGCAAATCGACTTCCGGTATGACGACTCGACACTAGAGGAAACGACTCGTGTCGATTTGGTCGAATCGACAACATTTTCAACCCACCCTTTATAGTCCCGGGACGCTATATTTTCTAAGTCTCACTCAAATCGACTTCCGCTATGACAACTCGACACTAGGGGAGACGATTCGTGTCGATTCGATCAAACAGGGTTCAAGAATATATTTCCGGTTAGTCGAATCGCAAATACCGAAGACGAATCGACTTTAGTTGGGTGTATTGGACAACCCTCTTTTGACAGCTTCAAAGCCAATGAAATTAAACTTAATGTTACAAACTTGGAAATTGCTCGTCTATGTGGCTCGTTTTCGAAAGAAAAATATCATCGTATGGAGAAGTTTGGCGAAAATTGTTGAGAAAATTAAAGTGACAAAACTAACATATTTTATCACACCGTTGCTTCATTCTAGCAACCCTCTATAGCAAAACGACGTCAGCCAGAAGCTTGTATTTACGGTTGCCGTATTATTAAAAGGAAATCGGTCATCTCTCTCGAAACAATTAGGGATCCGATCTGTTCACGTGGTGTACAATAAATCCCTAATTGTTTCTCGAACAGACCGATTTCCTATACAAAAAATTGCGATAAAGTTACATCATAGGATACACCATAGGATACCTACAACTACCCTCTTGCAAAATGGCTGGAAGAGAAATTAAAGCCCTTGTCAACTAATGCGTACACCATCAGCGATATCTTCCAATTCTC
>JAHPZR010010323.1:0-2500 GCA_019787425.1 Platygyra sinensis
AAGCTGCATAATTTATTAAACATACAGAAAACTGAACTATTCGAGATCACTATAATTTTAAATATTGCTTGCTCAACTTGAACGTAAAACTCTAACATGCTTCCACCTCAGAAGCCTGGCAATATGAAGCTGTGAACTGTATGCTGTCACAATTGCTACTCACACCCAATGTATGAGTTTCAACCTTTCTGCAGAGCTTTAAGTCTGCCAGGTGAGGCAAGAAATGAAACCATGTGTGTACGTTCCGAGGTTGTTCGTTAAATCTCTTTAGAGATGCATTTCCCTCACTGTCGCTGGCAAGAAACATTCCGGTGCTCAATGACATGATCGTGCTGAAGTGTCCTCCATCACTAGCAATTTTGATTTCAAACATGAACTTCTTATCTTTAAGATCTTCAGCATTTGATTTCTAGCGAAAGAGAGAGGTTGAATAGTTTGATCAGTTGAGTTAGTGTGTGGAAATTATATTCCTCCAATGCTAAATTTTAGCAATGCCTCTTTCCTCTCCCCTCCACAAACTGCCCCCCCCCCCCCCCCCCATTGCTCTCTCTTGCGGTCAAGGCATGAAGCCACTTACATTATGTAATTGGTAGTCTAACCCACCCCTAATGCCCCTTAAAAATGAAAAGCCCTGACAATCAGTGTTTATAAATAGAGTATTAAAGACAAAGATACTGCCACTGTCATATATATATCAAATGTTGAAAGTGAAGAATGATCTTCGCAGTAGATTTTCCAATTTAAGCAATAGACCATTTTACAGTTGTTTGTTCCGTGACCTGGCGTTTGAATGGCAGCGATTCTGAAGGCGACCTTGCTTTTGTTGGGTAAATCAAATTGTTCTTACGCAAACTAGTTTGCATTTACATGAGAAAAGCAGAGGTCTGTATCAAAACAAGGTACCTCCAGCCTCGTTTGCAGTCATAGGCCAGGTAACTAAGCACACAACTGTAAAATGGACTATTGGAAAGAAGCTTGGGAAATCAGGGCTTCAACCGGATTCGAACCCGTGACCCCCCGCGAAATACCAGTGCGATGCTCTACCAACTGAGCTATGACGCCACAAATTGGGAGCGAGGTCAATTCATGAGTTCAGATCTTTCCGCGAGGAGTAAAATGATGTGAACTATACATAAAATAATTCATATTTTAACTGCGGTTGTAGATGAAAGTGAAGAATAATTAATTTAATTTAATCAATTTTTCAATTTAAGTAATTAGAAAGAAGACAGCCTTAAAAAAATCCGGGGCTTCAACGGGATTCGAACCCGCGACCTCCTCGAAATGCCCGTGCAATGTTCTACCTACTGAATTATGAAGCCACACATAGGGAGCATATATCAAATGGGTTCAACCATGAAAGACATCAACATGAGCCTTGGGGAGGTCTCCATCCACAGGTGTGTGGTCCTATTAAAGAGACACTAACAAACTGTTGTTCAATACTTACCAATAGAAACACTTTGCCATCTTTGCCTGCGCACAAATAGTAGCGATCATTTTGGTCTCCTAATTCACATCTCATGGTACATATCAAGGGACACTCACCACTATTAGTTTTTTCTATGTAGATTTCTAGAAAATAAAATGTTTTCAGTTCAGCACTATTCAACATAATCATGTGAAAAGATACGTTTTTGAATGTTTGATATCACAAAATATGTTTTAGCCTTCTGTAAAGTGTTTTAAGATACTATCTAACATGTCTTTATTTTCGAACAAGGAATTGGTCATTATAAATATCAGTATTTTTTTCTTAAAATGTTTCGTTTAATTATTTTATTTGTTAATTAAGTAATTAATTAATTAATCTTTTTTTTATTTATTTATTTGTTTCTTTATTTGTTGTTGTTGTGGTTACAGTAACATTAAACGAACTTTAGAACCAGTGTAAATATTGAATTGCTTTGTCTCGTGATGAGAATCTTCAGGAAATTTTACAACCTCGTCCCCAGGGTCCTCTCTCTACCTAGGGAAAGTATTCTGGTTAGGGCTGGTCATGTGTCTTCTAGATTTTAAAAGATTCCAGAGATGTGATTGAGGGGAGGGGCTGGAAAGTTAAAGATTGTGTCCACTGAGCTCACCTACTGAGCCCAGTAGGGAGTGGGATCTGTAACCCTCCCGTTGTGGAGAGCCAAAACTCGCAGCGAAGACATTGACACATTCGAGGTCAACTAAAAGGTAATCTCTGCATTTGCAGAATTTTTCCCGTCGAAAGTTAGACAGTCTTTGGAATTTGTAGCAGTGAAAAAAATTTGGTAAAGAACTTGGAAATGACAACCACAACAATAAATGGACCGCGCGGCGAATTTAATTTTATTTTTCAATCGGTATTTACTCATTCGTTTAGAGTTAAATAGGTCGTGTAGGTTTGACTTGGATTTGATTGAATTATTGGCATCGACAGTTTGACGGTCATTCCCTTCTCGTGCAGCGAAAAAAATCTACGAAGAACTTGACTGATCAACAACGTCTGTGGGGCAAATTTAAGCAGCTGCTT
>JAHPZR010010323.1:7500-34501 GCA_019787425.1 Platygyra sinensis
AAATGATTTAGAAAAAAGCCACAAGAAAATACTCGCGCTGATCAGTAATTGAAAACCGTGTCACCACAATTGGATAGAAACACAGAACTGGCTCAAGCTGTTGACGTAATGATGGAGTGAGCAGAGAGAATTTGTATTTGATGATCAAAGTAAAAAAGTCGTTTTCTTTTTTTGGGGGGTCGGTGTTTTCTAAAACGAACAGAAAACACTCGCCTGCCTACTCGTGGCCCACATCATAGTTGCTCTGGAAGCAAAGCTTCGAGGGCAAATATGCTAGTTTCATAAAGATCAAATTTCCAAGGGGCAGCTATCAGACCGACAGTTCCAAGACATAAACACTCTATATTCTTTATTATTCAAGACCAAATTTTCTTTCGCGCCAGTTCAAAAATCACATTGAATTACTTCAGATTAAAGCCTTGAAAAGCCAAATGTAAAATTTGAAAAAAAAGAAAACAACCCACTTATTGCAATTTCAATTGTTTATTTTCTGTAAGTCAGCTTGTTGACAGAAAAGTTTTCACAGACGAGTACTATCATCCATGAGGATTTCCTTGGACGGGCACGTGGGCTAATAGACTCCGCAGATAAGCATTATCGCGTCATGTGATGAATTTAAAATAATAGGAATCAGAGAAAATTTAGTGGTGATCTATCACGCAGAGAAATCGAGAGCGATGAATCTAATCAGTTTACTATAAATCTACTGAGTCGTTCAAAACTTTATCAAAACCCACTTCCCAGGCAATTCGAAAACGCCAACAAGCAGCCGTCGTTTTGTTAACAAGGGTTCACTGCTACGCAACTCACTATCTATCAGTGAACAGATGGTGAGTAGCGTAGCCAATCAGAGAGCAGCATTCGTTGTAGACTGCTAGTATATTTATACTAAAACTCGATAGAAGCATTTTACACGTTTTCCTATCTTTAAATTACAATCTCGATGTCTACCTGCGATCAGATGTTCTTTTATAGGGGAAAAAAAGTCTACTTCTTTTGTCTTCGCCTATAGCAAGTAAACATTCAACTTTTCAACTCAGCGAAGTTTCAGCATCTGAAGTACCTGCTATCCTAAAGAAATTTGGCTCGAAAGAATCGACTGCGGAGGTCGCCATTTTGAAATTGCCTTGGCAGCCAGGCCGCGTTTATGTGACGTCAATCCGTCCGACTCGAAATTGGCGGGAATGAGAAAAACTTGCAACTGACTTGGCTTCCCTTACACTTTTTTTTCCAAGCAAATTTTCCACTTCACTATCTCTAATGCTATCAATTCGGAGCTTTGAGCATGTTCAGCTCAATATGATATAGCTCACGAGCAGCCATCACCCAGAGTGGTAGTAATCATCATTATCATCAGCATCCTCCTCCTCCTCCTCATCATGATCATCATGATCATCATCATCATCATGATCATCATCATCATCATCGTCATCAATATTTATTTCTTAATAAAAACATACAGTTTAAAGTTGGACTGGCCCGCGGATAGCTATGCTAGTCTAGGCGGGCCAGTAAAAAGGTGACGCCACGAAAATGCGGCCTGGCTGCTGAGTGCCGCTTAAGGTTACAGTATACCTTCGAGATCGATAATTTTCTTCAAATCTGGATTTTAGGGTAAAAATATTGGTCGAAGTGTGATCTTTAATTTTTTTTTAAACAAAATTATTGAAAAAGACTTAATATTGGCGGAGAAGTCGCGATTTCACGTTTTCGCCGGAAGTAAAACTTTACCTCTTGATTGACAGTGCTATAATGTTAAGTGCAATCAACTGAGACGAAGCATCTTCCTTGGTGTAATTCTTTTAGGTATGAATAAAGGAAGTGTCCGTGGACCAGTTCGAAAAAGCGAACCAAAAATAAAAATGCAGCAATGAGCGAACAAGCGAAAGTTGGCTGAAAGTTGAAGCTACGGCTATGGGATCAAGCCGGCAATTGCAACTGATCGAGTCGAGAGCTGAAAAATGCGCTGTAATGATAGTACATGTCCTTTCTGGCTGGCTTGCCTCTACTTATCCAATCCGACGTACGTGCTTTTCTCCAACATATCAGCTAAAGAGTTCCGTCGGATCTGTCATAAATAAACGAAAGAGTTCTTACCATTTCGCATGAAGGAATGGCTCGATTGCTGGATGGATGTTTGCTCATCCTACAAATACGGCAGCGATATCGGAAAGGCTTTTTTATCGATCAAAAATTATTTCTATCGAAATCAGAATATCACCATTATTGTCAAGGGAGAAAGTGAAACAATTTTCCCGATTTAATAATCTCTAAAGTTTATCAATTCATTTGAAGCTGCCGCGTTTCCTTTTTACTAACTTATTTTTCCCACCTAGCTGCTTTAGATATAGATGAGTTGACTGGGTTTGTGGGCGGAGTTTGTTTGGGAAGCAAGCAAATTTTTTCAGCGCTGTTTTCTCATAACAATATTTTACCAGAAGGAGACACTTTAAAGAACTACAAGTCAAAGGGAATTTGTTCGATTACTGTCAAAGCAATAGAAAACGTTTTCCGTGTTTGCATAGCCTGATATAAACACGAGAGGGGTTGGGAGAATGCGAGACAGTTATACAAACCCGAGACGAAGTCGAGGGTTTGCATAGCTGTCCGCGAATTCTCCCAACCCATTTCTTGTTTATATGACGCTTTGCAAACACAGGAAAAAAGTTTTCTATTGCTTTTATAAAATATTTCTCAAAGTTAATTCGGCAAATGAAGGGAAATTGTGTTTATTAACTTGTTGGTCCAAAAAGATTTTCTCAATACACGCTCTAGACAATTATCTTTCCTATTAACCAATCAAAACGCGCTTCTGATAACGCACGAACCAATGAAATTTCACGTCAAAATTTGAGGCAAAATCGCCAGCGAGCAAGCAAGCGCGTGTAAATGAAAGCGATATCAGCTTCGAATCCTTCTAAATCTTTGGGAGAAATGCCTAAAGTTCGGTGAAAACAGAAGAAACATTCCAAAGATTTACGACTCTGTAAGGAAAGAACTTCAAGATGAAATCACTGTGCTTGATCGCTCTTGAAAGTAATGCGAACTTGCCTGATTTGGGAGCCCAAGCAGATGGTTGAGAAAATGAATCGTTCATCGTGCCTTGTGAAGTTTTCCTGGTTTGGAATCATAGCACAAGCAGGCGGGGTTGAGTTTATGCGATTAAGTCGAAGGGCATTAAATTCATCATTCTGGTGAGCTGTCTGGTACATTCTTCCAAGTTTTAATGGTCACTTTTTGAACATTTGACAGCCGAAACACGGCCGTGTAAAATTTGATTTGAACAGATGTCATATTTCGCAGTCTGTAGCATATAGTTCGCGTTTAATTTTATTGCACATCTTTTTTAAAAAAACAGAATGTGATTTTGAGAATTTTATTGTAGTGATTAAATGGAAAAATCACCTTGAAAAATGTTTACTGCGTATTTTGTTGTATAATATTTTGTTGTCCTCGCTTGAGCTCCCTCGACGCGGTCGTCTAGCTCACAAAGTGCAAAGTGCAGTTGTTCTTCTTTCTTTTGCTTTCTTTCCACGGGTCAGAGGTAAAGAGATGGTCAACCCCCAAATCAAAACTTGGAAAAGTTTTCTTCATTTGAATTCTTATTCCGCCTCGCATTTTTATCATAGTTGTTTCTATTATTGTAAGTTTTACTTTTAATTGAAATTTTAGCTTTTTAAATCGTTGTAAGTTTGCTTTTAATTGTAGCTTTTTAACCTTTTTTATTCCGTTTTTAATCTTGTCATGCGCATTTGGACATTATATGGAATTAACGCATTATAAATGTTATTATTAT
Source organism: Platygyra sinensis (assembly GCA_019787425.1). NCBI lineage: Eukaryota > Metazoa > Cnidaria > Anthozoa > Scleractinia > Merulinidae > Platygyra > Platygyra sinensis. The sequence continues at coordinate 11,297 of JAHPZR010010323.1, forward strand.
TATATTTGTACATGAGAGTTAGGCTGCCGGCTTTGAAATGTTTCAAATTGTGCCGGGAAAACACATGAAGCGTGACGTGACAACCTCTCATCTAAACACGAATGCGAAGGCGCGCACTGTCTTAAATATTTTATAAATTCAGACAGTAGCTAGTTTAGCATATAAAAAAAAAACATAAAAAAGTGTCTGGAAAGTTTTATTTCTAAATATTTTGTTTTTTCAAGAGCGATTTTTGTACGATCACTCCATATTTTTTGAATCCTATTAAACAAATGTTTTGTAACTTTTCACTGAAATCGATTATGGCAAATTGCAGACATGTTATTTTAGTGCTTTGGGCCCGAAATCTGAGCAACATTAAATAACCGAAAACAAAATTCGCTTTTACAAGTAACGTTAAAAAGGTGATTAGAGCGCTCGCATTTAGAAGTCTTAAAAAATTCGTCAATTCACTTTTTTAAATTTTTTTTTGGTACATCCTGATAACCAATCTAATAGGCTTTAAGGTAATTCCCGTGAAATTGTTCTACTATCAAACTTTTTTTGAAACTTGGCGTAATTAAAATTCATGATATGAACATTAGAAAATGCAATAAAAAATGGGGTCATCATGCTTGTTTACGCGTCAGCGGGCTCTTAAAATGGGGAATTTTTACTGGTTGCGTGTTTAAAATTCGAATCAACTTCATACGGAATTAAGTCTTGATGACTTTGAAGACACAAATTTTTATCTTGAAAGCAAAGCTTCACATATTGACATAAGCAGTATTGCTTTATTTAAGCCGTTTTGATTGCTTGTTTGCGGGAATATTGCACTTTTCAGGACAGTTCCGTGGTTAGCTTGAAGTACTCGCCTTGGCCAAAATACACCCATTTGGGAACTATTTTCCAAAGAAAAAAAATTGTGCTCCATTATCAAACTTTTTTCTTCTTCAAATATGTTCTTTATTAGATTTTTCTCAGCAAATACCTGAAAAAACAATATCGGGGGTCACCGTACTCGTTTAAGAAAAAAGATAATTTATTTCGTTATCGAGCTTAGTTTGTGGTAAATCTCTTACCTTTTTGTACGTGCACGCGCTCATGTGCGGGCGCTAATGACGCGAAAATCGTGCGTAGTAGCGATGCGCAGTGCGATACTGTATGTATGTATGTATGTAAATCTTTATTTAAACACGGAAAATCATCAGTCAAGCTTAAGTTAAAAACTAAAACTAATTACAACTGCTTTACATGATTGCCGTGTGGGAATCCGATATATCAGCTACCTTCTTGATATTTCGCTTAAAATGCTCAACGGATGCAGCATTTTTTAAGTTTTTGGGCAAGTTATTCCATAGCATGGCCCCGCTGTAAGAGAAGCTTCGTTTCAAATAATTGGTGCTTGGTTTGGACAGGGTCAGCCTTCCCTCAGAGTTTCTTAAGTTATAAGCAGAGTGACGCTGAGAGAAAAGACTTTGTAAATATTCCGGAGCAAGGTCATTCATGGTTTTATACATCATTAAGGCTTTTTGTTTCTTTCGGCGAAGAGATAGCCTCTCCCAGCTGAGGGTGGAGAGAAGGTGGTTTGAGCTCGCATCAAAGGGTGATTTAGTAATAACTCTGGCTGCGCGATTCTGTAATTTTTGGAGCTTATCACTCAAGTAACTACTCAAACAGTCCCAGACGGGGCTGCAGTAATCAAAATGAGGCATAATTAAGGTGTTATAAATTAGAATTGCAGTTTCTTTGGATATAAACGGCCGCACACGTTTTAGGGCGCCTATAGCTGAAGAGACTTTCTTGCAAATCTCTTCAACGTGATTACCCCAAGAGAGGTGAGCATCTATGGTAAGACCCAAGGATTTGGTATGAACGACTCTCTTGATAATTTGGTCATCAATTCTGATTTCTACATCGTCACATTGGGCAGATAGCCTTTGTCTTGATCCAATAATCATTAGCTCAGTTTTAGCAACATTTAGACTGAGCTTGTTAGCTTTCAGCCAACTGCTAAGGTTATTTAATTCAGGGGTTAGAGCTAGCTTAATTTCTGTTAACGTTTTAGCAGATAACGTAAGGTTGGTGTCATACTAAGGAATTGCCGTAAAATTTGATATCGGGTTTTAGCTATTTACAGTTTAAACCGGACGAGCTATAACGCTTGTACACGCGACACTCCTGGAGGTAGTACTCTAACCTTAAAATGAAGTCAACAATGTTCGAATTTTGGGCTTCTTTGGAGAAGAATTTCGTAAGCAAAACCTGCACTTTAGAGGCTGGAAGTTCGGCGAAGGTCTAAAAATTAGTGCAAGGTTTCTATTAGCGCTGGCAAAAAAATATTGCAAGCACTGAAGCACTATGTTCCTTGACTAACCTTTCCAATGGTCAGTTGCTTTACTTGCCTCGTATATATAGCATAAGTAATATTAATGACACAAGATTGTTAACCTCAATATTAAGGTGGCCGAACACAGTTTTCGCGCGCTCTTGCTGATGCGATTCAGCGCGCGCACAGGGATTGCATAAACAAACATGCCGTTGTTACAGCGATCATTTTATTTGCTCAATGGCCGCTCTATCTTTCCTATTTTTTTTTTCGTTATTGAACTCAGCGTGTTGATTGCTCAAGTCTTTCTTAACAAAGGTATGTTAGAAAAGGAAACGATGCAAAGAACCAGCAATTTTCGGATTTTTCCAAATCGAAAGAACCCAGTTAATTAAATGCAGCGCATGCGCAGTTGCTAAAAAAATTGGGACCGATTGCTCTTGCACAAACGTGCCGATTTCTAACAATCCAGTAGTTAGAGTTTTAAGAAATTTGGCAAAAAATAGTTCATCAGCTACGTGAATGATCTATCACAAAAAATCTGAATTTTGATATAGGGAATTTTTAATATTACAGAAAACGATTTACCGCGAATAACGAAAATCGCCTATGACAAAATTTTATTAGAACAGTGTTGACAGAAGGGATTTAATGTCAATTCATAGTGGGCAAACGATGAAAGCAATCTAACGACTGGAGTTTTTTTAAATAAGCAAAACTCATTTTTTAAGCCTCGTTTTTAACCAACCCTATGCGATGGCAACAGGACTCACCCTAGCCAAAATGCGAGAATAAATACTTCTGTGGTTAAACTTGGCTGTTACAAAAAACGGGGGCCAAAGCATAAATAGTTTAAAAGTAATGGTGTATTAGGCATAGGCACTTGAAATATGTGTTTGGCCACCTTAATTTAACTTACGCGAAGTAGTACTTTGCCCCCGCTTTCTGCACACAGGTAGTAATCGTTCTTGCCTTCTCTGTACCTGATGGCGTTACCCCCCTTAGCGCCACTCTTTTCCAGGTGGAATTCTGAAAGTAAAACAGACAATGGCAAAGTTATACAGTCGACCTTTTTTCGAGTGGCTGCTCAAACGTACCTCGTTCCCCGGGGCCTTTTCCCTGTTTTGGGGGCGGGGCGGGAAAAAGCCCTGGCATCGGCGAGTCACGTGCCCATCTTACACCCTGAGATCCTGGGTGTAATAAATTAGCCAGGTTCGCATAATCAAAAGTGCCAAAATCAAGATGGCGGACAAACTGTCTGTGCTAAGTCTACTTGGATCTTGCAAGCATCCAATTACAATCCAAGATGGCGGCATCGAAAACCTGATTTGTTAAACGCTCTGCTCCAAAATAACGCCAGCACTGCAGGCTATGTAAAGTGGTCAGTTATCAAAGTCCTGAAATTATTGTTAGTAAATTACTGTAAATAAAACTCTATAAATAGCGGTCACCTCTTGGTCGTACAGAGGAGTGTTTCCTATTATCCTTACCCCTGAAAGGTGGTCAAACTAAATTTAATACATGTAATTCCAACAAATTTTGGAAAAGGCCAAGTCAGGTAACAATCTGAAATATAGAAAGTAACCACTGCTTAAAGATCTCCAACACACGTTTGTTATTGTCTTGACGTGATTCCTATTTTTAAGTCAATTTTTATTGAGTAAAACAAACAAAGCAAATTACACTTCACTACAACTTCTGGAATGAATTACAAAGTAACAAAAAAATACAAGGTAATAAAAGCACAGAAAGCTAAAGAAAGGTTGGGGCGAAACAAGATACTTGGAATTATTGCGTCCGACAAAGAAGGCCTTCATAATCCAGTCGCAATCGAAAATATTGGACCGTTCATCGACACCAATTTGCCCCCCCCCCCCGAAAAGTTTTTCAGGGGCGAAATTATTCAAGGCGAATGACGTAATTTCCATCGACCTTGTGTACTTCTCTGATATTGGACATCCATGTTATGATCAACTGACACCTGTCAAAACAAGGTATCCGCTGACCCGTATCAAGTGACCATATCTTGGACTCAAGTTTATATCTCATCGAGGTCGCATGGTTTTTTAAGTTGACCGCTGACCAAGTGCTGGTTTTTCATTGGATCGCGGGTTTATGTCTGATTAACTTGTTGAAAGCAGGGCAGGAGAGGGCAGGATTGTTCGGAAACCAGTTAACGCTAACCCAGGATTAAAAGTTAAAACCGAATTAAAACTTTTGTCTTCTTTGCAGGAACGCCGCAATCCTAACTACGAGTGCTGTAGGAACTTCTAGATTGGCAAGTTCCTGCATCAATATCGAGTGATCAATCAGATCAAATCCTTTAGTGAAATCGGCAAAGAAAACCTTCGCACACGCCTCGCCACTATCAACCGCTTCGTAGATCGCTTGAAGCATATACAGTGGAACCCCGTTATAACGAACCCCGCTGTAACGGAGACCCCGTTATAACGAACAACATTTGAAAGCCCGGCAGAATTACAGTAAAATATGTAGAAACAAGCCCCGCTATAACGAACCTCGCTATAACAAAATCCCAGGTATCTGACGGTCCCAACGCACAATTTACCTCGCTATTACGAATATTTTGTCCTGTCGCTCGCAGTCAGTAAAAACGACATGATGATACAAATGGTTGATAAGCCAAACACAAATCCTATTGGTCAAGACAGGGAAACTTTGACCCTTAAAGCTTTGCTATATTTCAGATGTGGCCGTTAACGCGCAAGTCTGTAGACTGTTTTGCGTGGTCTATATCCCATTGTGCGGCTTGGTTTAGCTTGGTTACCCCGCTATAACGAATATTTTTGTTGTTAAACAGACTACGTTAAAACGGGGTCTTCGCTATAACGAAGACCCCACTATAACGAACATTTTTTTCGGTACCGTGACACTTCGTTATGGCGGGGTTCCACTGTATAAAAAGGCATCAGTTGTAGAGTGTCCCCTGCTAGAGTACTGACGGGGATCGATCTTGCCGTCCAACTGGGGAAGAAGCCTTCTGCAGGTAAATTATAAACCCTCCATAACAATGGCAATTGCGATACATTGCATGAACATGTGTACAAAACGTCGAATACCTGTTTTGGGATCCGTCGGGTCTGGTCCAGTGAATGACACATTCCGTGCTTGTGAACTTCCTCCTGGTAGAACCTTTAAAAGGTTTCCGTCAGTCTGGCCGGGCAGAATTGGCCCAGTGCGTACTGCTGCAACGAGCCATACGGGTTGTGACTGCATTTCCGTTCAAACGTAAAAGAAAAGGAAAGAAACTGTCAAGCATTCATTTGAAAAAGTTCAACTAAAGGCAAATCTTCCCGAAAGAAAAGAATAGTCTAGCAAGTACTTCAAAATCCCTCTGTAACAGGTGTTCAAATGGGCACCAGCGAATTTCATTCTGGGGGTAACCCTGCGATGAACTAGCATCCCATACGCCTGGTGCATGCTTCATGCATGCATGTATCTCCTCTCCCCCTAATTTTTTGGAAAAAAAAAATTAGCAACCTGTATAGGGCGAAACAGACCAGATTGGGTGAGATAAAAGGTTTAGCCAGCGATCCTCTCCATTTGAAGGTTTTATCCTACATAACCATGTTTTACCTTATCACTGCCCGTGGCCGCACATCCATGAACCAAAAAGACGAGCAAAGCACACAGAATGGTCATCATTTTTCAATTCCTATAAATTAAATGCACATAAAAGTTTAAGTGTACGTATTGTCGACCTTATCTTGCTAGCTGTTTGAAATAGCTGCTAAAAACAGTCATACATGTTGGCCGCTTAGAAATTAAATTTCGTTTATAGGTAGGGGAATCGAGCACGCTAAAGATTACTACAAACTGGTGAGCTGAATGAGGTGTTCATGACGACATTTACTATCATACAGATCTTTTGAAAATGCAATCATTCCGACAGAAACACTCTCCTTATGTTTTCACTTCAGTCTCTGCCAGCTTCCATACCAACCTAAAAACCTCGGATACAGTGTTTTCTCTTGAACGGATGTGATCACTAAAATATTGCCGTTCTTCCTATAGTACATAATGTAAATAGCTCACTTACCTTCCGAAATAGATAAGGTTAGTCGACTTAAAGTAAAGAGATCGGGATGAAGAACGAAACTACAAGCTAAAGTTTCACAGATCCGAAGTCCTTGTACGATACCATCATTGTCTTATTATTTCATCGACGATCTATAGTAATTCGACTTCGGATATTATATTGAATAATTCATCACTTACCAGCGAGCAGGAGAGCAGATTGAGCTCATAGAATGACAATCGCACGTGGCATGGAGAGCAGAAGAGGTCAGTAGAATGGTAGCCTGCGAACGCAAGAGTATTTCCGGCGGTGAAGGCAAGCGACAACCGGAAGTGCGTCTGCGCTCGTAGTCTACTAGAATGGCAATCTAGGCATAGAAAGGCAGAGAGCAAGCAGAGAGTTCGGATTTGTGAAACTATAAAAGCCTTTTTTCCACATATTTTATTCCATTTAGGAACTCAGGTTGCTATTTTGCCTGTCGTACTTTTGACAGTTCAACGATTTTTGTCAGAAACCTGCCCGGTACGTGGTATAAACCATACGCAGATGTACCGATTCAAGTCGAGCTAGGTTTTAGTGTACGAGAATCTCTTATAATGGCTCATATTTCGCACATCAGTTTACAGTCTACAGGGGTTTGGTTTGACGCCGGTTGCCGGACATAACGTCCGTTAGCTTGACGTAATAACGTACGGTAGTAACCACGAAATAATTGTTAAAACGTAATTCTGGTGAGTCTCTCATGGAAGAAATAAACTTGCTTTAAATTATATATGTCATGCAAGCGACTATGATACTCTCGTGTGTTATACTAGTTTAAAAAAAAAATTAAAAAAAGCTGCCAAAAGGGATCATGACTCTTTCCAATAGCAATTCATTTGGGAATCTACTGAAAACGGACAGCTACAAACTGACGATATCAATTATAAAATTTCATTTGAATCATTTCACCGCTATTCGTTAATACGCTGGTGTAAATGTTGGGCGGTGCACGTGTACCCATAATCTGCGTCGCACAGATCACATTCAAATTTGTAAACCACGCATTGACTGTTGACAATGGGGGGCTTCTTCTCCTTTGGAGTGAGAACTGAGAACTTGGCCAATCTTCTTGGTCTGAAAGAGGGGTTTAATTTGGACACCAATGTTGGCGCTCAAAACTTGTATTTGCTTCTTGACAGAGTTAGCTGACGGTTGATCTTTAAATGGTAGTGGGACCATGATGGTAGAGCTGCCACCCCTTGTATTCTTGGCTGCTTCGATGTTATCGATATTACGCAAAAACTTATTGATCGCTAAATTGAGCAAATTAATTGGGTAGTCGAGGTTGAGGAAAGTAGAGCGGAGCTTGTTGCATGCAGTAGAAAACGCAGTAGGAGTAGATGGCAGCTGATATGCTTGATGGATCATAGTGGTGAGTAAGCAATCTTTATAACTTTTGTCCACATGGCTGTGTTAGTGCAGGAGTAAGCCAGTATTTGTGGACTTTCTTTAGACTGACGTTTGGAACCTGTTGCCACTTTTGGTGATGATCATGTGAATAAAAGGGATAGTATTCTCTTCAGCAATCTCCATGGTGAATTTCAAGTTTCTGTGGCAAGAGTTCAATTTGTCGAGGAAAGTGTTAGCTTCGTTGAGGTCACGCATGATGGCCAAGGTGTCATCCACGTAGCGCTTATAGAAAGAGCTCGTTTTCCTCTTTCAGTTTTTGCTCTATAGGGCACATGAACGTATTGGCCAGTAATGGCCCCAGGGTAGAACCCATAGCGACACCTTCTACCTGCTCATAAAGTGTGCCATTGAGTTGAAAACGTTGCTTTGTAGTTGCAAGCTCAAGCAGTTCCCTAAGCTGGTCCTTGGTGAGGTTTAGGTCGTAAGTGTCATTGAACCAGTTGTCACCGAAAGCTTTCTCCACGAGTATTGTGATGGTTTCGTGAGCAGGAACATTGGTGAATACAGCGGTTTCATCATAGGATACCAGTATGTGATCAACATCAATAGAGGTGTTTCTGATTTCTTGGGAGAATTGGAAGATATCGCTGATGGTGTACGCATTAGTTGACAAAGGCTTTAATTTCTCTTCCAGCCATTTTGCAAGAGGGTAGTTGTAGGTATCCTATGGTGTATCCTATGATGTAACTTTATCGCAATTTTTTGTATAGGAAATCGGTCTGTTCGAGAAACAATTAGGGATTTATTGTACACGTGAACAGATCGGATCCCTAATTGTTTCGAGAGAGATGACCGATTTCCTTTTAATAATACGGCAACCGTAAATACAAGCTTCTGGCTGACGTCGTTTTGCTATAGAGGGTTGCTAGAATGAAGCAACGGTGTGATAAAATATGTTAGTTTTGTCACTTTAATTTTCTCAACAATTTTCGCCAAACTTCTCCATACGATGATATTTTTCTTTCGAAAACGAGCCACATAGACGAGCAATTTCCAAGTTTGTAACATTAAGTTTAATTTCATTGGCTTTGAAGCTGTCAAAAGAGGGTTGTCCAATACACCCAACTAAAGTCGATTCGTCTTCGGTATTTGCGATTCGACTAACCGGAAATATATTCTTGAACCCTGTTTGATCGAATCGACACGAATCGTCTCCCCTAGTGTCGAGTTGTCATAGCGGAAGTCGATTTGAGTGAGACTTAGAAAATATAGCGTCCCGGGACTATAAAGGGTGGGTTGAAAATGTTGTCGATTCGACCAAATCGACACGAGTCGTTTCCTCTAGTGTCGAGTCGTCATACCGGAAGTCGATTTGCGCGAGGCTTAGAATCACTGCCATCGCTTTGTGTAAATTCTTCATCTTGATCAAATAACAAGGAGGTATCAATACTTTTGTTTTTGCTAGCCTTCGTATTCCAGTATGCGAATCGACTCGAATCGCAACAATTTGACACCCCAGTTCCTACATACAGCGGATACACGAAGAATATACTCATGTACCTGTAATGGTTAACTCGAACACTTGTTTAATTCATGCTTTTTCAGGTGACGGAAAAACCTAGCTGTAGCTCCCTCGTGTTCCAACATCCGGGGTCCTACGCTAACAATCACAATGCATGACCATAAATTATTAGGTAACGACACTACATCTCTCCCCTCTTTTGGAGCAAAACTCACATATTGGAAACAAAAACAATTGAAACAGAAGCAAAACTGAAATAAACTTTTCGCAAAGTCCAAAGTTCTTCAAACCTAATATTTAAAAGGTTCAAAGTCTCAAGGCCTAAAAGAAGCCCAAAAAAAGACAACTCTAACAAAAACCTTTAAATAGTTTGTATGCAGTCTACTATCAGCCACAAACATAGCCGTCCAACTTTACTGCACGTGTTCGTACACGCTGCGGGTAGCGTCTCGATAGTGCGGCATCGGAGCATCTTTGACATCAGGTGCACTTGTAACATGAGTAGGATCCTTGCGTATCTCCTTGGTAGAATTTTCTTCTGCTGCTGCAGGAACACTCTTAAAGAACGGAGAATTCCTCGTAACTGGGATGCCATCGTCATCTTGTGCGGTCACCATGGATCCCTTTTTCTCTACAACGATTAGTGGCCTTGGGTCATATGGCGTGTCGCTTTTCTTCTTAGAGTCATCTCTTCTGACAAACACCGTGTCGCCTTCTTTGACGGTTGACGGCTTTATGTAACGCTTGTTGTCTGCGTGCTTCTTCATCTTAGCTTTCGCTGTCCGATCACGTTCTTGGATCTCTGGATCATAGCAGCGTGTCGTCACTTCAAGTAGTTTTCATCGGTCTTCCAAACAGTGCTGTTGCTGGAACAACTCTTGTTGTACTATGTGGTGTGGCGCGGTAGTTTTTTAGTAGCCTGTTCAGCTCCTGCTTGGGGTTCTTGCGTTCCACCTTCGCTGTCTTGATGACTTTCTTTACGGTGCGCTCAAATCTTTCAACTTCTCCATTCTCCCTGGCCTGTTTTGGAGTTACTTTTCGATGCTTGAAACCAAGGTTGTCTGCAAACGACGCGAATTCCTTGCTGTTAAAAGGGGGACCATTGTCGGACTTAACTACTTCTGGAACTCACTGTCGCTGCTGAGGTCGATTTTACTATTTCCACCACTGGGTATCTAGAGTAGTCATCAGTAATCAGAAGCATGTACTCTTGGTCTGGAAGGTTAGCAAAGTCCACACTGATTTCTTTCCACGGCGCGGCTGGAAGCGGTGACATCTGTAGGGGTTCTCTCTTGCACTCAGGGGTATTGATCAAACATGCGCTGCAAGACTTTACTTTGCTTTCCACAAGCTTATCAATGTTCGGGAACCAGACTTTCTCGCGCAATAGAGACTTTGTTTTCATGAGCCCTTGATGGCCTTCATGGGCTAAGTTGATTACGTGTTCCTGTAGACTCTGCGGGATAACCACGCGAATAAGGTTTCCTGATGCACTCACGGCTAGCTCTTCCTTTACTCTTTCTAGGAGTCGAAACTCTGCAAGGTCAACACCTGGACGTCTGACTACAAGGTGCCACTTGCCTTTAGAGACAGCTTCAGCCACGCCTCGAAGAGTTGGATCGGCTTGCGTAGCTGCTTCGATGTCCTGAGTTTTCAGGGCTTTGGGAGTTGAGGTAGTCGCTAGGTAGTTGATATACTCCTCTGCAACTTTTTGCTGACGTGTCGTTTGGGATGCATTCGTTGTCGGATGCCGCGACAGGTAATCTGCTGGGTTTGTTTCACCTCTCCGATACTTGACTGTAATCTGGTATGGCTGTAGCCTCAATGTCCATCTTTCAATTTTTGCAGGAGGCTTGGAACTTGGATTGCTATAAACATACAGGTGCCATAAACATACAGGTGCAAGTGTTTACAGGCCCAAACCACAGCGAGGACTTCTTGTTCCGTTTGGCGGTACCGTTGTTCAGTTGCTGTAAGGGAACGACTCGCATAAGTGATCACATGCCTGTCCTCAGTCTGCAGATCCACTTGTGAGAGATTGGCGGCTAAGCCAACTGTACTGGCATCAACCGAGATCTCTGATTCTATTTCTGGATCGAAATAGGCAGTGACAGGTGGCCTGGCTAACTCTTCTTTGAGCTGACGAACTGCATGATCGTGCTCTGTTGTCCAACAGCATGGTTGGTCCTTGTGTGCAAGCTTGCGCAGGTGCTCTGTCTTGGTAGCTTAATCTGGGATGAATCTTGAACACTAATTTGTCATCCCCAGCAAGCTACGAACCTCTGATGATGTTGATGGTGTCGAGAGATTGACCACTTCTTCAACTTTCTTCGGGTCTGCTGATATGCCTTCTTTGGAGAATACGTACCGAAAAGAATTCCAACTTGTCTTTGCTCTACTCACACTTGCTCTTGTTGAGGGTCAGGCCTTTCTCTCTCAAGCGCTGAAAAACTTCCCTCAGGTGCTGGTCATTATCTTTCTGAGATTTGCCAAAGACTAGGATGTCATCGCCGATGTTTTTCGCACCATCGATGCCTTCCAGGGTTTCTCGAATCACATTCTGGAAGATTTCAGGGGCACCGGATATTCCAAAATTGAGTCGCTTGTAGCGCATTAAGCCCATGTGGGTACCAAATGTGGTGATGTAACGGGACTCGGGCGCCAATTCGAGCTGGTTGTAACCCTGGTTGAGATCTAGTTTGGTGAAAACTTTTGCTCCGTTAAAGTCTCCAATCATCTCTGATAGTCGGCGTGACGTAACGCTCGCGTTTTATTGCCTTGTTCGCCTGGCGCATGTCCACGCACACGCGTACCTTGCCTGGAGACACCCAAGGTGTAGGACCTTATCTACGTTCAATTACACCAAGCTCTTCATCGCATCGTAGCTGGTCCTCTAACTGCTTACGTACATGGAAAGGGACTCTTCTATGCGGTTGTGCAACAGGTGGTATGTTTTCGTCGATGTGAAGCTTTATCTGATAATCTTTGAGCTTGCCTAGTCCGTGAAACAGGTCATCGTATTCCTCTATCAGATCTGCTAGCATATTTGCTTCCGGTTTTAATGGTAGCTTTCCGACGTGCTGAACCGCTTGAAGTAGGCCGAGTCCTTGTGATGTTTTCAAACTTAGCAGAGAGCCACTAAATCCCTCCACAACGTAGACTTCTCGCTAAGCTTCTTTGCTTCTGAGTCTAGCGTGGTGCTGAATTTTCCAAGGACACGAAGGGGGGCCTGTGATTGGTAGCCGTAAATCTTTACAGTGCTAGGTTCAAGGTTGGGACGGTTGGGAAACCTGTGGTATTCCTTCTCATCCAGAATGTTAATGCTAGCTCCAGAGTCCGCCATAATCGTCACAGGTGTACCATGCACTTTGATCTTGAAGAAGGGCTGATCTTTCAATGCTTTAGTGCTTATAGAGGTGTCCTTCTCTCACTGATTCTTCTTCACTGACTCTGTGTACTGTGGAAGACCGTGCGTTACTCGATTCGCTCTTGTCTTTGGATCTTCATACGGCCTCAAAGTGGTTCAATTTTCCACAACCTTGGCAGGTGGTTGATAGGCAGGGCAGGATGTTTTTCCTCCATGATGGGGGTAATCTCCACCACAATTTCGACATTTAAGACTTGATTTCCGGTCTTTGTGACCACTGTTGCGTGACTTAGGGTCACGTGGCTTCTTGTCGGATTTGCGTCCGCCATCTTAGTTCGATTTCCGATTTCTTCGGCGTCGGTTTCCATGATCTGGGGACAATTTATTCACGGACTGGTTATCCTCAATGTTAGCGGCTTGTGTTTTCGAGAGTTCCATAGCTTTGCCAGCATCCAATAGTTGCGTCAGGGTGTACGATGGATTCTCGAGAGGTTTCGTACGCAGCTTATGGGAACTGTAGCTTTGCACTATTTGAGTCTTGATTTCACGATCCACATTGTCAAATTCGCAGGTAACTGCTAATTGCCTTAGTCTTGTGTGAAATGCGGCTAGACTTTCATTGGTTTCTGGCTTGGCTTGGCTTTTGTTTGGGAGTGAAGTAATTTGTCAAGGCTTCTACGGCTTTTTTGAACGGTTCATCGCCTTCTCCTGGTGTAGTGTCTGGGAGCGTATCGAAAATCTCGTTCGTCGCTTCGCCAGCACCGTGAAGTAGCAGAGCTCGTTGTCTTGTCTTGTCTTCCACATTCAGTGCGACAATGTAGTTGTTGAATCTTGAGAGCCATTTCTTCCAACGAGTAGGTTGTGTACTTACTTCTGAGACGTCAAACTCGGGAAATGCGGGTAGCGCTGTGGCCATGTTTCACGCGTTTGCGGTATGAAAATCGTATAGAATCAACCACTGTTGTAGTCCTGAGAATCCTCTTCGCCAATGTAATGGTGTATAAATGGCTCAGACACACTCGAACACTTTTTAATTCATGCTTTTTCAAGTGACGGAAAAACCTATCTGTAGCTCCCTCGTGTTCCAACATCCAGGGTCCTACGCTAACTATCACAATGCATGACCATATTAGGTAACGACACGACAGTATCTTGTCTGTTTCTTCCAGCGCACTCTAGCTACGATCAATATTCTCTCTCGAGCAAGAACTACGTACCGCACGCGTTTTAAGAAAGCATTTCTGGTGTTTTTCACATTTAGAAAGAAGAATATACACATATCTTGTCTGTTTCTGCTAGCGCACTCTTGCTACGATCAGTGTTCCCTTTTGAGCAAGAATTACGAGCCGCGCGCGTTTTATAGAAAGCATTTCTAGTATTTTTCCGCATTAAGAACGAGGAAAGTTCACATACATAATATTTCCTTCAAGCAAGAATTACAAATCGCACTCGACTGCACTCCAAAGTTGTTGACAGTTGACTTAATGAGGTTCACGAATTGCGAATCGAACGATCCGTTAACACACATGGCCTCTTTCGGGTAAGTGTGAATTTTTTCTCTCGCTAATGAGATGGAACATACGATCCGTGAACTCCACTCTACGGACCGCTAGGGCCCTTAACGATCAGTACGAATCGAACGAACTGAATTTGCCTTTAGCGGATCGTTACAGTGCGGGTGTATTTGACATGGGTGGTCGTTGGACCAGGTTCATGCAACAATGTTGTGCCAGGGTATGCGCACTAGTTCGATTTTCAACTTGCAACATGCATGTCGCAACACGTTGCAACAGAGTCGCCAATCGGGTGCAACATGTTGCGCCCAACAATGATGCGATCTGCTGGGATAACAATGCTGGGATTTGCCGTTGCGTTGAGATGTTGCTATCCTTTGGCCGGGGCATAACTCGATCAGAGAGATTGAAATCGTTATTACACTTGGAAAGCGTCATCGTAGCTTTGCTGATTATTTCTGCTGTATTGACATATTTTCAGCTAAGCTTCTAATATGTTCTTAAACATTATTAATCTTAAACATATTTAAAAACGAAAAAATACTGTGTGAGTTCGATGTAGGTTGTCACACAAAAGTGCAAAAGTACAATTTGTAATGTTGTATGTCATACTGGCGGTAAGAAACACTCATCGGTGGGCCTTCTTAATCATTAACAACATACAATTAAGTGGATTTATGCACAATAAAAAATGACCGGCGTCTACAGACATCAAGCGTTGCGTACAATTCAGTGGAAACTCAAATTTGCAATTTTGTTTTACTTTTCGGTCGCGACAGACTCTAGCGAAGTCCCCGAAAACTTTGAAGTTCTAAAATCGCAGTTATATCCACATAAAACCAACTAGGTTTTTGCTGTCAGTCTTCAACATATATTAAATTTAGAGTGGAGCTCTTGTAAAAGAAGGAGCGGGACACAACTTGCTCAGTGATATAAAGCGGGACTCAACCGCTAGTACATGCCTTGGAAATTTAACTATTTTGCACCCAAAAAAGACAACCTAACATTCTCCAAAATCATCCCAGTGCACATTAAAACATTAAAAAAAAAACTATTTGTAGCCTTTGTCATCCCCTAGCCTATCTACCATACAAATACAAGAATTTGTCTGACTTATACAAGCAGGCACTTTTAAATCCTGAGTTTTTTAAGTTGCATTCAGGGGCAAATTAATTTGGGCATTTTCGTACGTAATTTTTTCTTTCAGAATAAATAAACAATTGCATGAAAGCTCAAGGAATAAAGGATTTACACTACGCACTCCAGATATCTAGGCATTTATATCAATCTACCAGACATTTCTATTTTCGAAATTAATTTTGTGACTCACATAATAACGTTCCTTCTTTTTTTTTTTTTTTTATCAACAGAAATCGAATGTTTTCCCCTCACAGAACAAGTATTTTTTTAAAATCAAATTCAATACGCAGGGAAAACATACCTTCCTACACTTTAAGTCCGTGGAGACTGGGGAGTATCTCCACGCGGATAGCACCGGCAGGGTATTCATGTCAGCCGTGCCATCCTCGGGCGTCAGTAATGGACATCCACTAGATAGACGGACATTTTTCAAGGTTTACCTAAGCTTATTATGATGTAAAACTGAGTAAGCTATCAAATTGAACTGCATGTCTGTGAGGTGTGGGAAATAATTAAACTTACGAAATAGAAATGTCTGGTAGATTGATATAAATGCCTAGATATCTGGAGTGCGTAGTGTAAATCCTTTATTCCTGGAGCTTTCATGCAATTGTTTATTTATTCTGAAAGAAAAAATTACGTACGAAAATGCCCAAATTAATTTGCCCCTGAATGCAACTTAAAAAACTCAGGATTTAAAAGTGCCTGCTTGTATAAGTCAGACAAATTCTTGTATTTGTATGGTAGATAGGCTAGGGGATGACAAAGGCTACAAATAGTTTTTTTTTTAATGTTTTAATGTGCACTGGGATGATTTTGGAGAATGTTAGGTTGTCTTTTTTGGGTGCAAAATAGTTAAATTTCCAAGGCATGTACTAGCGGTTGAGTCCCGCTTTATATCACTGAGCAAGTTGTGTCCTGCTCCTTCTTTTACAAGAGCTCCACTCTAAATTTAATATATTTTGAAGACTGACGGCAAAAACCTAGTTGGTTTTATGTGGATATAACTGCGATTTTAGAACTTCAAAGTTTTCGGGGACTTCGCTAGAGTCTGTCGCGACCGAAAAGTAAAACAAAATTGCAAATTTGAGTTTCCACTGAATTGTACGCAACGCTTGATGTCTGTAGACGCCGGTCATTTTTTATTGTGCATAAATCCACTTAATTGTATGTTGTTAATGATTAAGAAGGCCCACCGATGAGTGTTTCTTACCGCCAGTATGACATACAACATTACAAATTGTACTTTTGCACTTTTGTGTGACAACCTACATCGAACTCACACAGTATTTTTTCGTTTTTAAATATGTTTAAGATTAATAATGTTTAAGAACATATTAGAAGCTTAGCTGAAAATATGTCAATACAGCAGAAATAATCAGCAAAGCTACGATGACGCTTTCCAAGTGTAATAACGATTTCAATCTCTCTGATCGAGTTATGCCCCGGCCAAAGGATAGCAACATCTCAACGCAACGGCAAATCCCAGCATTGTTATCCCAGCAGATCGCATCATTGTTGGGCGCAACATGTTGCACCCGATTGGCGACTCTGTTGCAACGTGTTGCGACATGCATGTTGCAAGTTGAAAATCGAACTAGTGCGCATACCCTGGCACAACATTGTTGCATGAACCTGGTCCAACGACCACCCATGTCAAATACACCCGCACTGTAACGATCCGCTAAAGGCAAATTCAGTTCGTTCGATTCGTACTGATCGTTAAGGGCCCTAGCGGTTCGTAGAGTGGAGTTCACGGATCGTATGTTCCATCTCATTAGCGAGAGAAAAAATTCACACTTACCCGAAAGAGGCCATGTGTGTTAACGGATCGTTCGATTCGCAATTCGTGAACCTCATTAAGTCAACTGTCAACAACTTTGGAGTGCAGTCGAGTGCGATTTGTAATTCTTGCTTGAAGGAAATATTATGTATGTGAACTTTCCTCGTTCTTAATGCGGAAAAATACTAGAAATGCTTTCTATAAAACGCGCGCGGCTCGTAATTCTTGCTCAAAAGGGAACACTGATCGTAGCAAGAGTGCGCTAGCAGAAACAGACAAGATATGTGTATATTCTTCTTTCTAAATGTGAAAAACACCAGAAATGCTTTCTTAAAACGCGTGCGGTACGTAGTTCTTGCTCGAGAGAGAATATTGATCGTAGCTAGAGTGCGCTGGAAGAAACAGACAAGATACTGTCGTGTCGTTACCTAATATGGTCATGCATTGTGATAGTTAGCGTAGGACCCTGGATGTTGGAACACGAGGGAGCTACAGATAGGTTTTTCCGTCACTTGAAAAAGCATGAATTATAAAAGTGTTCGAGTGTGTCTGAGCCATTTATACACCATTACATTGGCGAAGAGGATTCTCAGGACTACAACAGTGGTTGATTCTATACGATTTTCATACCGCAAACGCGTGAAACATGGCCACAGCGCTACCCGCATTTCCCGAGTTTGACGTCTCAGAAGTAAGTACACAACCTACTCGTTGGAAGAAATGGCTCTCAAGATTCAACAACTACATTGTCGCACTGAATGTGGAAGACAAGACAAGACAACGAGCTCTGCTACTTCACGGTGCTGGCGAAGCGACGAACGAGATTTTCGATACGCTCCCAGACACTACACCAGGAGAAGGCGATGAACCGTTCAAAAAAGCCGTAGAAGCCTTGACAAATTACTTCACTCCCAAACAAAAGCCAAGCCAAGCCAGAAACCAATGAAAGTCTAGCCGCATTTCACACAAGACTAAGGCAATTAGCAGTTACCTGCGAATTTGACAATGTGGATCGTGAAATCAAGACTCAAATAGTGCAAAGCTACAGTTCCCATAAGCTGCGTACGAAACCTCTCGAGAATCCATCGTACACCCTGACGCAACTATTGGATGCTGGCAAAGCTATGGAACTCTCGAAAACACAAGCCGCTAACATTGAGGATAACCAGTCCGTGAATAAATTGTCCCCAGATCATGGAAACCGACGCCGAAGAAATCGGAAATCGAACTAAGATGGCGGACGCAAATCCGACAAGAAGCCACGTGACCCTAAGTCACGCAACAGTGGTCACAAAGACCGGAAATCAAGTCTTAAATGTCGAAATTGTGGTGGAGATTACCCCCATCATGGAGGAAAAACATCCTGCCCTGCCTATCAACCACCTGCCAAGGTTGTGGAAAATTGAACCACTTTGAGGCCGTATGAAGATCCAAAGACAAGAGCGAATCGAGTAACGCACGGTCTTCCACAGTACACAGAGTCAGTGAAGAAGAATCAAGTGATGAAGATGAAGTGTACACCTTCTCTATAAGCACTAAAGCATTGAAAGATCAGCCCTTCTTCAAGATCAAAGTGCATGGTACACCTGTGACGATTATGGCGGACTCTGGAGCTAGCATTAACATTCTGGATGAGAAGGAATACCACAGGTTTCCCAACCGTCCCAACCTTGAACCTAGCACTGTAAAGATTTACGGCTACCAATCACAGGCCCCCCTTCGTGTCCTTGGAAAATTCAGCACCACGCTAGACTCAGAAGCAAAGAAGCTTAACGAGAAGTCTACGTTGTGGAGGGATTTAGTGGCTCTCTGCTAAGTTTGAAAACATCACAAGGACTCGGCCTACTTCAAGCGGTTCAGCACGTCGGAAAGCTACCATTAAAACCGGAAGCAAATATGCTAGCAGATCTGATAGAGGAATACGATGACCTGTTTCACGGACTAGGCAAGCTCAAAGATTATCAGATAAAGCTTCACATCGACGAAAACATACCACCTGTTGCACAACCGCATAGAAGAGTCCCTTTCCATGTACGTAAGCAGTTAGAGGACCAGCTACGATGCGATGAAGAGCTTGGTGTAATTGAACGTAGATAAGGTCCTACACCTTGGGTGTCTCCAGGCAAGGTACGCGTGTGCGTGGACATGCGCCAGGCGAACAAGGCAATAAAACGCGAGCGTTACGTCACGCCGACTATCAGAGATGATTGGAGACTTTAACGGAGCAAAAGTTTTCACCAAACTAGATCTCAACCAGGGTTACAACCAGCTCGAATTGGCGCCCGAGTCCCGTTACATCACCACATTTGGTACCCACATGGGCTTAATGCGCTACAAGCGACTCAATTTTGGAATATCCGGTGCCCCTGAAATCTTCCAGAATGTGATTCGAGAAACCCTGGAAGGCATCGATGGTGCGAAAAACATCGGCGATGACATCCTAGTCTTTGGCAAATCTCAGAAAGATAATGACCAGCACCTGAGGGAAGTTTTTCAGCGCTTGAGAGAGAAAGGCCTGACCCTCAACAAGAGCAAGTGTGAGTAGAGCAAAGACAAGTTGGAATTCTTTTCGGTACGTATTCTCCAAAGAAGGCATATCAGCAGACCCGAAGAAAGTTGAAGAAGTGGTCAATCTCTCGACACCATCAACATCATCAGAGGTTCGTAGCTTGCTGGGGATGACAAATTACTGTTCAAGATTCATCCCAGATTAAGCTACCAAGACAGAGCACCTGCGCAAGCTTGCACACAAGGACCAACCATGCTGTTGGACAACAGAGCACGATCATGCAGTTCGTCAGCTCAAAGAAGAGTTAGCCAGGCCACCTGTCACTGCCTATTTCGATCCAGAAATAGAATCAGAGATCTCGGTTGATGCCAGTACAGTTGGCTTAGCCGCCAATCTCTCACAAGTGGATCTGCAGACTGAGGACAGGCATGTGATCACTTATGCGAGTCGTTCCCTTACAGCAACTGAACAACGGTACCGCCAAACGGAACAAGAAGTCCTCGCTGTGGTTTGGGCCTGTAAACACTTGCACCTGTATGTTTATGGCACCTGTATGTTTATAGCAATCCAAGTTCCAAGCCTCCTGCAAAAATTGAAAGATGGACATTGAGGCTACAGCCATACCAGATTACAGTCAAGTATCGGAGAGGTGAAACAAACCCAGCAGATTACCTGTCGCGGCATCCGACAACGAATGCATCCCAAACGACACGTCAGCAAAAAGTTGCAGAGGAGTATATCAACTACCTAGCGACTACCTCAACTCCCAAAGCCCTGAAAACTCAGGACATCGAAGCAGCTACGCAAGCCGATCCAACTCTTCGAGGCGTGGCTGAAGCTGTCTCTAAAGGCAAGTGGCACCTTGTAGTCAGACGTCCAGGTGTTGACCTTGCAGAGTTTCGACTCCTAGAAAGAGTAAAGGAAGAGCTAGCCGTGAGTGCATCAGGAAACCTTATTCGCGTGGTTATCCCGCAGAGTCTACAGGAACACGTAATCAACTTAGCCCATGAAGGCCATCAAGGGCTCATGAAAACAAAGTCTCTATTGCGCGAGAAAGTCTGGTTCCCGAACATTGATAAGCTTGTGGAAAGTAAAGTAAAGTCTTGCAGCGCATGTTTGATCAATACCCCTGAGTGCAAGAGAGAACCCCTACAGATGTCACCGCTTCCAGCCGCGCCGTGGAAAGAAATCAGTGTGGACTTTGCTAACCTTCCAGACCAAGAGTACATGCTTCTGATTACTGATGACTACTCTAGATACCCAGTGGTGGAAATAGTAAAATCGACCTCAGCAGCGACAGTGAGTTCCAGAAGTAGTTAAGTCCGACAATGGTCCCCCTTTTAACAGCAAGGAATTCGCGTCGTTTGCAGACAACTTTGGTTTCAAGCATCGAAAAGTAACTCCAAAACAGGCCAGGGAGAATGGAGAAGTTGAAAGATTTGAGCGCACCGTAAAGAAAGTCATCAAGACAGCGAAGGTGGAACGCAAGAACCCCAAGCAGGAGCTGAACAGGCTACTAAAAAACTACCGCGCCACACCACATAGTACAACAAGAGTTGTTCCAGCAACAGCACTGTTTGGAAGACCGATGAAAACTACTTGAAGTGACGACACGCTGCTATGATCCAGAGATCCAAGAACGTGATCGGACAGCGAAAGCTAAGATGAAGAAGCACGCAGACAACAAGCGTTACATAAAGCCGTCAACCGTCAAAGAAGGCGACACGGTGTTTGTCAGAAGAGATGACTCTAAGAAGAAAAGCGACACGCCATATGACCCAAGGCCACTAATCGTTGTAGAGAAAAAGGGATCCATGGTGACCGCACAAGATGACGATGGCATCCCAGTTACGAGGAATTCTCCGTTCTTTAAGAGTGTTCCTGCAGCAGCAGAAGAAAATTCTACCAAGGAGATACGCAAGGATCCTACTCATGTTACAAGTGCACCTGATGTCAAAGATGCTCCGATGCCGCACTATCGAGACGCTACCCGCAGCGTGTGCGAACACGTGCAGTAAAGTTGGACGGCTATGTTTGTGGCTGATAGTAGACTGCATACAAACTGTTTAAAGGTTTTTGTTAGAGTTGTCTTTTTTTGGGCTTCTTTTAGGCCTTGAGACTTTGAACCTTTTAAATATTAGGTTTGAAGAACTTTGGACTTTGCGAAAAGTTTATTTCAGTTTTGCTTCTGTTTCAATTGTTTTTGTTTCCAATATGTGAGTTTTGCTCCAAAAGAGGGGAGAGATGTAGTGTCGTTACCTAATAATTTATGGTCATGCATTGTGATTGTTAGCGTAGGACCCCGGATGTTGGAACACGAGGGAGCTACAGCTAGGTTTTTCCGTCACCTGAAAAAGCATGAATTAAACAAGTGTTCGAGTTAACCATTACAGGTACATGAGTATATTCTTCGTGTATCCGCTGTATGTAGGAACTGGGGTGTCAAATTGTTGCGATTCGAGTCGATTCGCATACTGGAATACGAAGGCTAGCAAAAACAAAAGTATTGATACCTCCTTGTTATTTGATCAAGATGAAGAATTTACACAAAGCGATGGCAGTGATTCTAAGCCTCGCGCAAATCGACTTCCGGTATGACGACTCGACACTAGAGGAAACGACTCGTGTCGATTTGGTCGAATCGACAACATTTTCAACCCACCCTTTATAGTCCCGGGACGCTATATTTTCTAAGTCTCACTCAAATCGACTTCCGCTATGACAACTCGACACTAGGGGAGACGATTCGTGTCGATTCGATCAAACAGGGTTCAAGAATATATTTCCGGTTAGTCGAATCGCAAATACCGAAGACGAATCGACTTTAGTTGGGTGTATTGGACAACCCTCTTTTGACAGCTTCAAAGCCAATGAAATTAAACTTAATGTTACAAACTTGGAAATTGCTCGTCTATGTGGCTCGTTTTCGAAAGAAAAATATCATCGTATGGAGAAGTTTGGCGAAAATTGTTGAGAAAATTAAAGTGACAAAACTAACATATTTTATCACACCGTTGCTTCATTCTAGCAACCCTCTATAGCAAAACGACGTCAGCCAGAAGCTTGTATTTACGGTTGCCGTATTATTAAAAGGAAATCGGTCATCTCTCTCGAAACAATTAGGGATCCGATCTGTTCACGTGTACAATAAATCCCTAATTGTTTCTCGAACAGACCGATTTCCTATACAAAAAATTGCGATAAAGTTACATCATAGGATACACCATAGGATACCTACAACTACCCTCTTGCAAAATGGCTGGAAGAGAAATTAAAGCCCTTGTCAACTAATGCGTACACCATCAGCGATATCTTCCAATTCTCCCAAGAAATCAGAAACACCTCTATTGATGCTGATCACATACTGGTATCCCATGATGAAACCGCTGTATTCACCAATGTTCCTGCTCACGAAACCATCACAATACTCGTGGAGAAAGCTTTCGGTGACAACTGGTTCAATGACACTTACGACCTAAACCTCACCAAGGACCAGCTTAGGGAACTGCTTGAGCTTGCAACTACAAAGCAACGTTTTCAACTCAATGGCACACTTTATGAGCAGGTAGAAGGTGTCGCTATGGGTTCTACCCTGGGGCCATTACTGGCCAATACGTTCATGTGCCCTATA
>JAHPZR010010324.1:0-15000 GCA_019787425.1 Platygyra sinensis
CCAAGGAAGATCATTCCAGACGCAGCAAGGTAGATAATTTCAATTTGCATCGAAAACGCTCATTTATTGATCAACTGAGACTGAAAATTCGCCACCAATTCGCCGATTTACCAAATTTTAACAAAATAATCACGTGACATGCCACATGGTCAAAATAATATGTTACGGCAAGGCAGGACGCCGAGTTTTATAATCAGGGAAAAGTTCAGCTTGGTAAAACCTGTCCAACCATATTTCTACTTTAAATTCCTGACCCTAGCCTTAAACTGATTGAGTCATGATTGTAAACAAAATGCCCAATGCCAAGCCAGGGTGAAAAACACACCCTATTTCAGCCCAATGTGTATAAAATTTACACCTTTTTCAGCCATAAACAGCCCATAAGCCATACCCTTTGGGGCCGCCCATACCTCTGATAGCCCATATAGTGGAGTAATCCCAACCCCTGCCCCTTCCGAGCCCAGAACTCATAAATGCACAGTTTCTCTGCTGGGAAATTTCCGCGCCATATTTTACAGGTCACGTTTGGATCCTTTTGGCTTTAAAATAATTTTTGGGGCTTTGAACGTCTCATTGAATCTTTCTAACCATTTTTGGCAATGCGTGACAAAAGTCCTTTCAAGTGATTATTGCGTGACAGACAAATTAGGTCCACTTCGGACGCTAATATTACATTTCAGCATGCAACATGTGCGAGGATTGGAACAGCACGCGAGTATTCGTTTTAGCAAGCAAGCGACTAACGCTTGCAGGCTTCACTACTTTTATGGATTGTTGTTTAAGAGCAAGGGCTAGCAATGAGGTAAGGAATGAGGTGGATTATCTTGGAGGCATTGATTGTATGTCACTAAGGAGGATGTACTTTGTCGAACTCCACTCATCGCAATGGTTATCGTGTAGGATTCTGAATACGCCAGCACTAATATTTGAATGTAATTACAGAAGGTGAGCTAAACATGACTTTTCTACCATAGTTAAGTCCGAATACCGAGGAAATCAAATACAAGAAGACATTTTCAGGTTCCTTTTGATTATCAAATCCCAGACACTTGCCTATTGTCTTTGTTTCTAGGAGGTTAGTGTTGTGATTATCACGATTTTGAGAGCGTTAGTACTCAGCGCTGATGTAAAGCCCGAAAATAATTTTTATACCAGGTTTTACACTGACATTTCGTCTTTCGAAACGTCAAAATCTTAGGTGTTTTGGTGTTTTACCGGGTAGCGAATTTGCCGATTGAAAAAGTGTGCATAATTAAGAATTTTTAGGAAGTGAATTTTAGTGATTTTAAGCGGCTTGTCGTCGCCTTGAAAATTAACCAACAGAAGTATAACTAGACTCAAAAGACTTGTAAACTCCTCAAAAATAAATTTCCAGGCTCAAACTGGAGTATTATTTTGATGGCGATTAAACAGAGCGAAGTTTATGATAAGGTAATAGTCACTGAATTTTGCGTGTTTTTGACTAGACGTGGGACCGCAACGGATTTTTGATTATTTGGCGGGGTTATAAAAATATTTCAAGAAAAAAATCACACCACGTTTCTAGGCTTACCATAGGTTATCTCTGGGAAGAATATGAAAAATTTTGATTTTTCATCATGTGCCACGACTGGCTCGGTCCTAGTGGACATTCCCTCTAAAAAGCACTGGGTACGTCATGGAATAAAAGGATGACATTCTGATGTTTTTAAACACGCTTCTAATCTATTGAGAGAGAAAGACCGTAAGACAAAGAGAAGCCTGATTAGTTTGCACTCGAGAGTATTCGATCCTATGGGTTTGCTGACTCCTTTTCTGATGATTCCAAAGTTGCTGTTTCAAGAATTGTGGACTCGAGGTCTAGACTGGGATCAAGCCATTAGACGCAGACATCGCCAAATCTTTGGAGACCTGGAAACATGAACTGAGTAAAACGTTGACCAAATCAAAGTTCCAAAATGGCTACTACGAAATCTATCTTCAGTTGACAAAGTTCAGCTCGATGGATTTGTAAATCATACAACCCGCCCCGATTAGCTTTGCTATATGCGGGTTGTATAAGTTTATAAGTGTATAAGTTTATAAATTTGTTTTTGTAAAATTAATTTACTAAAATGATGATGATGATGATGATGGTGATGCCAGCGAAAGACGGACAGCGGTTTACATTTGTGCTGAAAATAAGGATGGCGACAGAAAATCTTACTTAGATATGGCCAAGTCAAGGGTAGTACCGGTGAAACGAATCAGTTTGCCAAGACTGGAGCTTCTTGCAGCATACATCACAGCTAAGCTACTGGATTATCTTATTCAAGCTCCCCGAATTGCGGTGGACGCAGTATATGGTTGGTCAGATAGTCAGATTTCACTCGCCTGGATCAGGAGACCAAGTTCTAAGTGGAAAGTATTCGTTGCAAACAGAGCCAAGTCATTGGTGATTTTGTCCAGGAAGTCAAAATACTGCAGACCTGGTGACAAGGGGAATTCCTGCGTCTAAACTCAGAGACTGCAAGCTATGGTGAAAAGGTCCACATTGGTTACAACAGCCACACAGTCACTGGCCTCTTAGCGAAGTGCTAAAATCAGTTCCAGAGGAGTGTCTTATTGAAGCAAGGAACGAATCTGTTGGCGTGAACGACACTGCTTGTCTAGCAACAGTTCAAGAAAGTATTCCCACACTGGCATCAAGATATGAAACCTGGCAACGCTTGGTACGAGTAACTGCATAGATCCTGAAGTGGTCACATTTACGTAGAGGGCCAAAGAAAGGGAAGCTGTCTGCAGAGGAGTTAAGAGAATCTGAATTCACGTGGTTGAGAAACAGCCAAAGAGTTGTTTTCCTCCCAGAAATTGAGGAACTGTGTATCAGGGACAAGTGAATCAGAAGAGTCGCATCGTTAAGTTGGATCCACAATTTGATCAAACCAAGAGGCTACTTGTGGTTGCTGGACGTCTGCAGTTTGCACAGATTCCAGAAGAAGCCAAGCACCAAATCATAACACCACATGACGACCCAGTTATTGAGAAATTGATCATGCCTCTTCATGTGAAAGCTTGCCATGCCGGTCCAGAGACAACTCCAGCCTTTCGCAGTCAACGTTTCAGACTCACACAAGGACGACGTGAGGTAAAGCGAGTTTTGAGAAAGTGTCTCACGTGTAAACGTTGGCAGACAAAGCCCGTTCAACAGAAAGTGGCACCTTTACCAGCCGTAAGAGTACAGATAGCACCACCATTCACGAACATTGGACTGGACTTTACAGGTCCACTGTATCTCAAAGTGAAAGGAAGTTCCGAGCCGACTACATCAAAGGCTTATGTGTGTATTTTCATCTGCGAATATACTCGTGCAGTTCATCTCGAGTTGTTAAACAGTATGACGACAGAAGATTTTCTGCAGGCCTTTCGTCGTACGGCTAATCGACGTGGGATGGCTAGAGTGATTCATTCGGACAACCAGACCACATTTCATAAAGCAGCAAGGGTGTTCAAGGCGTCGACGCAAAGAATGCAGTTGATGAAGATAGATCCAAATGTCGTTGAAGATAAATTAGCCAATTAAGGTGTAAGCTGAAAACTTATCACGGAGAGAGCCAGTCACCGTGGAGGTCATTGGGAGGGAGTTTGCCGACAACTCAAAAAGCCACTCAGTAAGGTGTTGGGCAAAGCTTTCCTCAACTACACAGAAATGATGACTGTCCTGACAGACATAGAAGCAATTATCAACTCCCATCCTCTGACTTATGTCGGCGATGACATACGAGATGGACGAATCATTACCCCAGCCTTGTAAGCCGTTGGAAGAGGTTTGGGAAATCCACCTGATGCACCACCAAGGAAAGCAAAAGTTTCTCTCTCTGAGCGCTTTAGGTACCAGCAGCGACTGCAAAGTCATTGTTGGTCTCTTTGGTTACGTGAATATTTGCCAAGTATTACTGTTTGCTAAAAGTGGACCAAGGAAGAGATACTATTGAAACAAGGCGATGTGGTACTCATATCAGAGGGCAACATACTCAGAGGGAAATGGAAACTTGGGAAAGTTGTGGACACCTTTCCTGGAAAAGATGGAAGAATTCGCACAGTAAAGGTTCAAAGAAAGAAAGGAATGATAAACAGACCGGTGCAGAAACTACACTTACTAGAAAAGTACAACGATAAAATTCTCGACGGAAGATGTGCCCCATCGCACACTGCTCACGTACAAGAAATGGAAGAACTCAGGAAATGCCGAAGAGGCGAAACGCCCTCACAATTGCCTGAGGTTAACCACCGTTCGTCATTGGTGGGGGAATATGAAGAAGCCGACAAATATTTGACACGCTACGGGGGCGGGGGGGGGGGGGGGGGGAAATTAGACGTTTCAAGGGACTGTAAAACATTTAAATCTAGTGTGAGTGGGTGTGGGTGTGAGTTGTTGAGTTTTGCGTGTGTGCTTCTGCCGCTTGAAGATTCGTTATGTAATGCAACCAAACAAAAGTGATAAGTCGAATCTGCCAAGTACTCGTCAGTTTATTGGGCCCGTACGTACTTCATATGCAGCCTACACGAAAGTATTTCAACAAGATGCATATCGATCTGCGTGAACTTGGGCTTCTTTTCTAGTATACCCAACTGTGAACGTCACAATTTTGACTTGATGAAATCGGCTCAATTGTCTCTTGTTGATTGTTTTACAGCTAGCCATGCCAACGTTTCGGTCGAAAAATACCAGAATTATTGCGTGATTTAGACAAAAAAAAATATTACTTCTGCTAGCTAGACAAGAGAACGAAACAAGAAAAGAAAAAAAAAAGGAAAGAAAAAGAAAGAAAACAGAACAGAAAGCATAACAAGCTGTTAGTTTTTTAGCACGTGGCGTTCGGCACAAAACCTGAATGAACCTTGCTGCTGGATAATTTCAGCCTTGTAAGCCCGCAAATGGTCTCAAATTGCTCTCTCTATCCTTAGAAATGCCCCGACTTTCGTCTCCGAAAGCTTTTGCGCCAACTTGTGCGCTTTAGGGCCAAGACAACGATTTGTGACTGAAGGCAGAAAAAAATGAATAACGAAGGGCATTTTTAATTTTGGGATGACGGCGTGACTTCCAGATTGTGAATCGGATGTACTTGTCATGCAAAGTTGTTTATTCTCTCATGTAAATTCGTGTTGTTGCTGTTGTTTTTGGCGAGTCTTAAGGATTAGTTGTTTAGGTAATGGTAAATACGGTGACTAAATAATGGTAAACAGGGTGCAAAGAAATTAAAGACAATACAAGTGGGTATTTTCATTACATTTAATCTTAGCTTAGCCTAACACTAAGTTTCAAATAACATCCAAGATAGTACATCGACTAGATACAAGAATCCATTTATAGAGTACTTCTAGCTGGAATGTGGTTACATTGGGAATTACTGTAAATGTTGGTTATTTTGAAAGCTCACCTTGCATGAAAGCATATGGAAGTCGGTGCACAGACTTGACATACTGACCTTAAACTGACCTAATTAAATTTGAGCTGGCCTTACTTAACACATTGACCGCTTTTTCGCTTTCGGGTCATTCTCATTTCTGTGGTAACTGCAGTTAGTAGGGAATTTAAGATATGGTACCGCTAGGCTGTGGTAGGCGGCAAATAGTGAAGATCACTTCCGGTGTCGTCATGCCGCGCTTGGGAAAGTACCTTGTTTTACGTACTCTTCAAAAAGCCTGTTGTTCACTTGCATTTTAACGCTTTTTTCACTTTTGACCGGCCTAGCTCGAAGATATATAAATTACTCAATCGTAAAAATCCATTCGAAGATAATTGTTTCTTTGTTATGTGGGCAGACAATTTAAGGCTTTAAACATAGATCTACCGTGAGCAATAGTCACATTTTTAGCAGGCCAAGCAGTCCAAAACACGGAAAGCTTCGTATTACAATCGGAAGCTTCTTATCTACCCAACCTAGCCATATTTGTTTAATGTTGTTCAAAACTACATTAGAATCAAAACATCGGTATTTTTGGGCTTATCACCGCGACGTTGTACGAACACCCCGCCCGTGTTACAATCGAGCTCTTTATCAGTGCTATTTTGTTTTGTACGGGCTGGAATTACAGTCGGTCCTAAAAGCAGGTGAGGCAAATCTAATTTCCTTTTCCTGGTTTCCCTAAACAAGTTAATTTTGTAAAGACTTGCCCAAAGGGCACCCTAATATTTCACCTAGGCAACAGCCTTGTCGTGCTGCTTCAAGCTCTTCTTCTTTCGCATTCAACTGTACTCGCGCCTGATCTAACTCAACGTGTGCATCATTTAACTGAGCTTGTGTGTCAATTAACTCGACTTGGGTTTTGTCTAATTCTACACAAGTTAAGTTAAGATGATCTTCCATGGCTGACTGAAGATGAGACTGCAGCTGACCTCGCTGAACCTGCAAGTAAAGATGAAATTCCTAACATGACAAACAGTAACTTCTTCTTATAAGTAAGCTGTGATGAATGCCTAGCATGGTACCTACATGGATCGAGCCAAATTGGCAAATATGGACCAATGTTTAACATCGCAGTTATACACGACTTAAACACTGAGCGATCCTATGGAAGGCAAGGACACGCCCCCTTTAAGCACTTTGTTGGCTTCCCTTTGCAGTGGTGAAAAGCCAGAATAACGGTCGCATAACATAGAAGTCGTGGAGAAAGAGCGTTTTTTCTTTAAGATAACGGAGTCATTAACGTAGAATAATAGAAGGTAAATAATAAAAATCAATTCACTATTACATTCTAGAAAAGACTAGTAGGTTTCAAACCTACTAGTGGCAACAGTGAACTGATTTTTCGAAAACGGAACCGTTAGCCGTATTCTTGGATCGAGCGAGCGAGTTCAATATTCTAATAATCAATTCATTATTGCATTCTTGAAACGACTAGCGGGTTCAAATTTCAAATAATCAGTTCATTAAAGGAGCTACGTCACGACCTGCGCATGTGCGAGATTTGGCTCCGTTCTCACTGAGATTCAAATGCATCCGCCATCTTGAATTTATCGGAGTTGTCAAATTTTGTACGAATTTAGCCCTTTCTGGTTAAAATTATTACGTCGTTTTGTCGCCCGTGTGAGATTCTCTTCGTCGATTTATTTAGTTTATCGCAGAGGCAAAATTATGGACACAGAAGAGGCAAGGCAGACTACGGCGACGAGTTTCCTTCGACTTCATTACGTGACATATCTGTATGTGCGAGCTGCTTTGAAGTTTCTGGGAATAATGCCCCAACGCAACAGGAATTTTACCTTTCCCCTTAGCTTCTTAGGTAAATCGATTCTCCTGTTGGTGCGAAAGCGCTTGTTTCACGAAACGGAAAACAAGTACAAATCCTGGCTGTGAATGCACGTGTAGTTCGACAGCAAATCCGTGTCGAAACATGGTGAGATTATTTATGCACTTTGCTTGGGTGTAACATTGTAAGTAGGCACTGAAGGCTGCACGCGTTTTGGAACAACTAGAGTTCAGGCTATTTTTGGTTCTGTTTTTGCTTTCAAGTCTTCATGTTTATGTTCAGGTGTACAGCACGTCTCCTTCATTTTGGCCAACATTTCATAAAGGATCGAGCAGTTTCGAGTTTTTGTAGTTGGAATTGTCTTTCTCTTGAGCTGAAAAGGTTTCTAGAAGAGGTTGACATTTCATAAACATTGTACAACAGCTTTGACACGACTTTACCAAGGCTGGTACAAATACAACTTCATTACAGCCATACCAGAGTGACAACAGGTCAAGTGAAGAGCACGAGAGGATAAATAAAATGGATATGCAAGGTCTGCTTGTGTAGAAACATATTTTTACTTATTATTATTATTCCGCGAACAAAAATATGCCTAGTTATGGAATAGGCCACAAAAATCAAAGCTTGAACACCCAATTCCAATGCATCAAGTTCAGTAAGGCAAGATAATTTTGTTTTGTCCCAAGGCCCACTTGGCAAAACCTCCATACCTGCTAGCAAGCTTTCAAATTTCTTTGACAGTTGCTGTCTCTCACTAAATCAATCAATTACAATACATAATTTTGCCAGCACGAAATAACTTACTGGTGACAAGCTCCATAATGTTCTTTTAGGAAGTCATTCAAATGCTTTATGAAGCAAATTGTGCAACTTTTTTACCGAAGCCTGCCTAAAAGAATTTAAAGCTTGGCACACACTAGGGGACTAGTCGCAGGGACTTATCCATTAGTGTGTACACACTAGAAAATTGTGGGACTATTGGTCCCTGCGACTAGTCCCAGAAATCAAACCAGCTTAATTCATGGGACCAGTCACAGGGCCAAAAATGTAGTCCCTGTGACTAGAATTTCAATGCAACATACAAGTACACACTAGGGGACTGGTCCTGGAAGCAAGTCCCTGCGACAAGTCCCTTGGGCCCTTGGACTAGTTCCCTGGTGTGTGCCAACCTTAAGATTTAGTTGAGACCGCCGGTGTGAAAGAGACTTTTTTCTACCCACCCCTGGTACAGAAGGACAGATTAAGGTGTGGATGGAATGCCTGACCCTGCACCTCCTTCTAGCAGCTTGGTGATACCATGGTGCAAGTGTGAAATGAACCAAATTATGCCACAAAAAATAGACTGTGATGACAGTAGCATGCATGTCTTCATGAAATTATGCAGCCTATGGCACAATGTCTTCAATAGATACAGTGGTTATCTGGGCAAAGGAAACCGGAAGGTGTGCCCTAGTTCCTGTGTAGTAACAGTTTATCCCTCACATTGGGGTTTATATGGGATTCAGGGCTGATTAAGCCAAAACAAATTCAAGTAACAAGCTCTTTTCCTCTTTTCCCACAAGAAAGCATTTATAATAATAGTGGAAGAGGCATTTGTGTGGTTAATTTAAATCATCTTGACACTTAGTTTTCATCATTATCATTGCACATTCAGGATGGAGGTTGGTTAGTTATGCTGAAAAAATACATGCTAAATACAAGGTTCTGAGGTATAAGTCACCAACAGCCTAGTTCATGAATCTGTTACTTTTATAATAACAAGGCCAATGTTAACTACTGAAAAATAATCAATACAGAAAAAAGATACAAAAGTACAAGGTATAGAAAGAAAAAAAAAGATACAAAATAGTTAACACTAGAAGAGCTCACCGGAGGATTTTTACCAGCCAGATTTCTAGCTACATCAGGGCTGACTTGTGCAATGTAATAATTTTAAAAATGTTTCTCTACAACTGATGGCATGTGCCAAAACCCAAAATAAAACCACTGAAATGAAACTCCTCAGAACTGTCAACAGCCAACTGTTGTAACCGGAGTGTTAATAATAAACCCCCAGGTGCTATTTTTTGTCTCATTTTGTTTGCAGGGCTGCAAATAACAGTCAGTCATCAGACACTGGCTGACCAAAATTTGTTAATGTAAAGATTAATAAAGATCTACTGTGAGTAAATCTAATAAGCTAATAAGTGATGTCTGACAACTATTTGTTTTGGCTGGCCAGGATGGTGTTTACATGTAAGTAGGACAAATGTCCTTTGAAGAGAAAAAATTATTTGCAGCCCTGGTTTGGTTATTTTTCCTAGCAATGTAGTCAATGATATCCAGTTGCTTAGATCAGCACAGTCACCAAACTGTAATCAATAAATTTTATTGACTATATACTCAAGTGGAGATCTTGCAATATATTTTAGTGTGGAAGAAAAGTAAAAATTACCTTGATCATGTCATTGAAATGAAAGAATATTGGTAAACATTGTGAAAACAATTTGTCTGTTTGAAGACAATTTGGATATGAAGCATCTCAAAAACTAATTTAATTGGCTGTTTATGAAATACAACTGTTTCCACGAAGAGCATCGACATCAACATCTTCACTGCAACAAAGACAACAAAACAAAACACATCAATCATGCATTCAGTACATACATGTATACATATATTTTATTGGCTCAACCGCATATAGTCAATGTTTGAATGCAACAAACAAAACAACATCTAATCAAATATATATACATAAAAACAGCTATAAAAAAAATGCAAAGTCACATGGCAAATGGAATTTTCAGCAGTACTGACAAGGATGCAGAGTACAAAAGGAATTTTGTATGTATAGGTAATGATACAGTTTCATGTTCAATTTGGAATTAATTTGCACAAGCAAGTTTTTCCAAAAGCTGAAATTGCATGACCCACTTCGATGAGTGCAACTTCAGCTTTTTGTAAAACTCACAAGTGCATATTGATTCCAAATTGAACCAGAAAAACCATATGAATACTCATTAATGATATAAATGTGAAAAAAATTTTGTGTGGAGGAAATGCTGGAAGATCTTTCTTGGAGTCATTTTTTCACATTTGAGAAAAATTTGCTAGTTTCTGCGGAAATAATTTTGGTCATCATTTTACCTGCTATCATTGGCTGAGAAAATTTCCTATTATCTTTCAGTCAATTATAATCCAGAACTACCAAGTGTGATTTGCACTGATGTTACACTTTTCGCATTGATGTTATGCATTTCGCACTGGTATCACACTTGAACTGCACTGCTCTCAGCCAAACAGAATCGAGAATTTTTCATGTATAATAGTAATTCGGATAATAATTGTAACATGTGGTGGGCAGGATGACTGAAAAAAAAAACATCAGTTACTGACTGGGCCTTAATGATCATAACAGGTTATACTCCACCCTTTAATACAACAACAGAGCCAAGAGTTTATTGTAACAATAGTCCCGATGATGCACTAAATCAAACACTTGTAAACCATACAGAATAGCAAGGCATGCTAAAGTGCAGGTGACAAATTATTTTGTTTTGGAAATTTAACTTGTAGAAAAACCTAGTTTGTATATCAAGTTAGTCTGCATACAGCTGGATTGTACAGGTACAAGAACAATCCATTTTAAAGCAAAGCAAATGACACACTATCCTGACATAATCTCAGTCTCCCAATTATAAATAAGGCGACTCTACATGCACTTGAACATATTTTCCACTCATTGTAGTCGAGGTTACAACAGGGGCAGCTTTAAGACATAAATAATACAAAATAATAATAGAATAAATAAGTTAACAGGTTGTAAAGGAAAAATGTAAGAAGAAAATGACGAAACGAATTAAATGAAAGGACTACACGTAGCTATTCCTCCTCTAATAAAAGCAAAAGTTGCGTGTCGTAACTTGTTTACATGTACATATCAGCTCACCTTCAACATGGCGCCCAGGGTCATCTTTCCGTATTTTCTCTCGTCTCGTACTTTCCTCTGTTGACTTACTTTCCTCTATTCGAGAGCCAAAGAATAAGAAACATGTAAGCTAGATGACTGGAAAACGGTACAAGCAAAGTGACAAAGTGCAAGTGAAACGGATAATTAAGGAAAGGTACTTGCCTTCAGCTTCGTCGTTCTGGGGAATAAAGGCGGCCAGAAAT
The DNA here is from genome assembly GCA_019787425.1 of Platygyra sinensis. Classification (NCBI taxonomy): domain Eukaryota; kingdom Metazoa; phylum Cnidaria; class Anthozoa; order Scleractinia; family Merulinidae; genus Platygyra; species Platygyra sinensis. Next base: position 11,368 of record JAHPZR010010324.1, read on the forward strand.
CGCTGAATCACCCTGATATCCGCCAGAAATCTTTACAAATGCCCACGAAAAATAGCAGCGGTGGTCTAACCAAATCCTTCGATGGTCCTTTTTTACCAAAACTTTGCTCGCGTAGAATCTCTTCCGACCACTTCCAGATCGTGACGACCGCCTCGAGAAGACATCACAATGCATCACAACATCAACGAAAATTCACTCACAAAGCATCGAACACCAACCAAAATCCACATGTAAATACTCTACAACAATCACTTCACTTGTAACAGCTATCAAAAGAATAAACCACTCAAGGATGGCAAAGATATTTTCCGATGAAGTTACGAATACGTTCTCCCCGACGACTTTGAAAAATTGAGGCTAAATTTTTCAAACTGTTTCGTGACTGCACGCGCATGCGCGGCCGTGACATAGCTCCTTTAATGCAATCTTGAGGGGAACGTTTCACTTAGTTTGACTGTAATTGTCATTAGCTCCTTTAATGCAATCTTGAGGGGAACGCTTCACTTAGTTTGACTGTAATTGTCATTAGTAGTAGTAGTAGTAGTAGTAGTAGTAGTAGTAGTAGTAGTAGTAGTAGTAGTAGTAGTAGTAGTAGTAGTAGTAGTAGTAGTAGTAGTAGTAGTAGTAGTAGTAGTAGTAGTAGTAGTAGTAGTAGTAGTAGTAGTAGTAGTAGTAGTAGTAGTAGTAGTAGTAGTAGTAGTAGTAGTAGTAGTAGTAGTAGTAGTAGTAGTAGTAGTAGTAGTAGTAGTAGTAGTAGTAGTAGTAGTAGTAGTAGTAGTAGTAGTAGTAGTAGTAGTAGTAGTAGTAGTAGTAGTAGTAGTTAGTAGTAGTAGTAGTAGTAGTAGTAGTAGTAGTAGTAGTAGTAGTAGTAGTAGTAGTAGTAGTAGTAGTAGTAGTAGTAGTAGTAGTAGTAGTAGTAGTAGTAGTAGTAGTAGTAGTAGTAGTAGTAGTAGTAGTAGTAGTAGTAGTAGTAGTATAGTAGTAGTAGTAGTAGTAGTAGTAGTAGTAGTAGTAGTAGTAGTAGTAGTAGTAGTAGTAGTAGTAGTAGTAGTAGTAGTAGTAGTAGTAGTAGTAGTAGTAGTAGTAGTAGTAGTAGTAGTAGTAGTAGTAGTAGTAGTAGTAGTAGTAGTAGTAGTAGTAGTAGTAGTAGTAGTAGTAGTAGTAGTAGTAGTAGTAGTAGTAGTAGTAGTAGTAGTAGTAGTAGTAGTAGTAGTAGTAGTAGTAGTAGTAGTAGTAGTAGTAGTAGTAGTAGTAGTAGTAGTAGTAGTAGTAGTAGTAGTAGTAGTAGTAGTAGTAGTAGTAGTAGTAGTAGTAGTAGTAGTAGTAGTAGTAGTAGTAGTAGTAGTAGTAAGTAGTAGTAGTAGTAGTAGTAGTAGTAGTAGTAGTAGTAGTAGTAGTAGTAGTAGTAGTAGTAGTAGTAGTAGTAGTAGTAGTAGTAGTAGTAGTAGTAGTAGTAGTAGTAGTAGTAGTAGTAGTAGTAGTAGTAGTAGTAGTAGTAGTAGTAGTAGTAGTAGTAGTAGTAGTAGTAGTAGTAGTAGTTAGTAGTAGTAGTAGTAGTAGTAGTAGTAGTAGTAGTAGTAGTAGTAGTAGTAGTAGTAGTAGTAGTAGTAGTATAGTAGTAGTAGTAGTAGTAGTAGTAGTAGTAGTAGTAGTAGTAGTAGTAGTAGTAGTAGTAGTAGTAGTAGTAGTAGTAGTAGTAGTAGTAGTAGTAGTAGTAGTATAGTAGTAGTAGTAGTAGTAGTAGTAGTAGTAGTAGTAGTAGTAGTAGTAGTAGTAGTAGTAGTTAGTAGTAGTAGTAGTAGTAGTAGTAGTAGTAGTAGTAGTAGTAGTAGTAGTAGTAGTAGTAGTAGTAGTAGTAGTAGTAGTAGTAGTAGTAGTAGTAGTAGTAGTAGTAGTAGTAGTAGTAGTAGTAGTAGTCAATCCCACACAGCACCCAACCCAATAAAAATTTCAACTGATTTCCTATCATAACGATTCAACTATGTCTTGTGCAAATCAATTCTTCATTGTTTAGTTCATGGTGTACAACTGTCAGCATACTTTATATTGTTCTTCCCATCGGCAGCATTATTACCATTTAGGTATACTAGTTTACTTGAATGATATTCTTAGCCATACACACGTTAAAAAAAGTCAGGAAGAGCGTCAGAAACATTAAATAGAGCAGGTTGAATTAAAATGGATTGAAGTGACTCGTAGCACAGCCTTAAAATTGTCTGTCATGTAATAGACCCTGGTCATGTGTCTAATGATGTAAACCACGGGATAAACAGAGCAATAATATAAAAATGATGCAGTTGTAGAGCAATGTTACTGTTTAGTCAGTGTTTTGCAGATTGGGATTGACATTTAAGGCTAGTGAACACACATATATATGTCAAACCAACTTTAACCTCGTTTCCATGCCCGAGTCGTGTCCCGCCCGCGTGACTAATGAAATGAGCCATTTGTAACTAAAAAGAATATCTGTGAAACAATGGTACTGTTGTGTACGTGTTTTGTTCATTTTGATGGACAGCAGCTGAAGCTACTGGACACAAAACAAGCTTCAGCCTCGTTTCCATACCTGAACCATACTTTAAAGAGCACTGTTATCCACTAACTACCACAAAATCATCACTATCATGCTTTTCCACGCTATTGATGGTCAATCTCCTAGGAAACCACTGTAAACTTTGTTCACCCCGGATAATACCAACCAGCTCTACTGGCGCACGGACTAAAATGGGTTTGTTTACGCAACTTTGTCATTGAATCGGGTGGCGCGCCGTCTACTAAGGATTTGTAAAAGATCTTCGCTGCGAACAAGTAACTCAGATACTAGACAAGGAAAGATGTATTAAAGAACAAAAGATTTTCGATCTACTTTATGTTAGTTGCAGTTATGTTACCTGTTAAGCTCTCCAATATTCTTCTTCCGGTGTGACAACAACATTGACTTTATTTATACAGAATTTCGTGATGTTTGATGCTTTACTACAAAACATTTTCAGTCAGTCGTTTCTATTTAAATCACTTGAAATCAGACTTTTCTACCGTAAATTGACAGCAGTAAGCGGCTAAATTTGCTTAATGTATTTCGCAGAGATTCTCATGAATACAGCAATGATCAGACGTAATCTCGACTGAAATTGACTCAAATTTTACGACGAGAGAAACACAGGATTCCCCGCCATTACAGCGCCACGACTACAAACAATCAAGCGAGAACCCCTCCCAGGAGAGGGAAAGGAGGGGGAGGGGTACATGTTCCCATGATCCCTTAATTATTTTGGACTTTATCCCTTGTTTCCCAATAATAAAATTCCTTGTTTCCAAAAATGTTTTTAGCTTATGTTCCCTTGATCCCAAACATATTTGCGCTGTTCCCTTGATCTCGGAATATGTTTATCATTGTTCCCCATACACTATAAAATCCAAACCCATTAAAATCTCGTGAATATTTTAATGGAAAATCACAACATTTTCATGTCATTTTAACAGGGTTTTCATGGTTTAATTCATGGGAAATTTCCCAGTGAAATTTAATAAAAAGAGCATTGAAAATCCCATTAAATTTTCATTTTTAAATCAAATACATTAAAAACCCATGGAAACATCATTAAATTTTATGGTGCCATGAAATTTAATTTA
>JAHPZR010010324.1:20000-37489 GCA_019787425.1 Platygyra sinensis
ACGATCGTATTGAATCTCCAGTGTCAACAATATAATAAATTGCTGAACACTATCCCTGACAAACCACAGAATCGACTGGGACTGCCTCACTGTATCCCACATATTACAAACCCGTTTTTTAACTCGGGAATACTCGAAGCGTAGAAACGTGTTTCGTGCGGGGACTTAATTCGATATGCAAATGTATCACTCACTCACTCAAACAGGTGTAGACACTGTTCGTAATTTGTCAGCCCTAACGAGAGCGCTCGAGCTAGCCCGACGCCATGTTGGAATAGCTTACAAGTATTCGTTTAGAATATTATTTTTAGGAGTAGTCCATTTTAGGGGATTTGGGGAGTCCATGGACTGGGTATCAGTTTTTTGTCCGTCACCTAGTGATCATAATTCAGTAGTTCGTATTGTGTGATCGTCTTAGTAAGTGTAGTTCTGAAAAAGAACTGTTGTTGGTGACTGACGTTTCGACAACCTGAGCTTAAGTCATCTTCAGAGTCAAGTGAGTAGTGTTTGTCAGTCGATCATGTTATAAGTCTGGTCTGTTGAAAACGATTGGTCAGTTAAGCCATGATGGTATTAACTGAAAGACTCGTGTAAAGTTTGTCATCAGTCATTGGTCAGTTTCGATCCGTCTTTTGTTAGTCAAATTGGTCGGTTCAAGGTCCGTTTATTTTTAGTCAAAATTAAGTCGGTCTGTTAGAAGTCCGTTTTTCGGTTTCGTTTTCGTCGCGGATAAGTCGTTTGTAAGGTGCCGGTAGTTGTTGACATCTGTTAAGAGGCGTTTGTTCTAAGATAGTGTACCAGCTTTCCAGAGTCGTAACGTAGTTGTAGGTTTGTGGGCTCACACGGATGTTGTAGGGCTGTAAGTTCCGTGAGATGGTCTCAGAAGTGCTCTTAATGTAAGATATAGTCACTGTAGGAACAGGTGTCGGGTTCTGGTTCGTTGCGCCAGCTTCAGTAGGTCGGTAAATGTTTCGTCCAAAAAAGTCAGCGTTGTAGTTGTTTTTGAAACGGGCGACCCCATGGCTGTTCCATGTAACTGTTTGTAGTGTTTACCGTTATACTGAAAGTAAGTCGATGTAAGGCAAATGATGTCCATGATGTCTTCTGTCGGTAAGGGCCGTGAGGTCGCCGGTTTCTGTTGTCGTAGAAATTGTGATGCAACGCGTGGAGGAACGAGTCTCAAACATCCCCTGCTACATCACAGAAAATGCTCTCACAAGAGGCTAATTACTTTAATGTATTTTACGTGCAATATATATAGAAACAAGTGGTTCCACATTGAAAAAAAAAAGTGTTGTCTCATAAGAAACGTTAACTATAGCCTTATGTGAAATCATCCCAGTGAGAAAGGTCTGTTCGCACAAAAAGAAAAAAGTTATTGAATGCATGCAAATTTTCCAGCAGGCAGACCAACATAAACATCAAGTTTTGGGTGGTTAATACGTTGTGGAGGGAGGAAGTGCTCTGATTTTTTTGAGCAGGAGTGTCCAATGTGACCCAAGAACCCGTAGTTTTTACCACTCCATGTTCAGCTGCAATTCTACTACCCAAGCTATTTTGTAATATGTGTGCAACAAAAGCCAACGAAAAAGCCTTGTTTTAACAGCCTTTAATAATGCACCAATAATTGCAAGTTTAACAAAATGTTTCATCTCTACATTGCTTAATCCACGAGTCTGGCCATGGGTCTCCTTTGATTGGTATGCTTCGCGATCAATCTCAGTCGTCGTCACTGCTTAAGCTCCTTAACGTCTCAAAAGTATCCTCTAGGAAATTTCGCGACAACTGCACTAGCGGGGGCGAGTTACCTAAATTATTAAATCCATTTTGAAATCACTGGTTATCCTTGCAATCTGATTGGCTCTCAGGGGTGCGTTTTATTCACGAAACGCACTATTTTTTGGTCTAAATCGCATCTTTTTCTCAGCCAATATATGAGAATGGGACAGTAAAACAAAACAATCAAGAAGATTTCAAGGTTAGTTTATCATAACCAATAAAATTTCAGGAAAATGAAGGACAAAAAGCCATTGTGTTGCGAATTTTTCAACTACAGATTACTGTCAAAACTTTGTTGTTGTTGTCTTTTCTTTTTCAAAACATGACGAATTCAATTACAGTTTCTGAATGATGATAATGATCTCCTTCAGGCTGAAGACCTATTTTACAAGACGTTTCCAACATTCAGTGTCCATTTTGACGGATATTTTAGCGTTTTTTCTTCCGAAACATCTGCTCAAGATCCGTATGATACCGAGTCCGGCAAAACATAAACAAACGAAAAACACACAACAACAAATTCATAGCCATCTCAAGAAGGTACATGTTTCCAGGTTCCCGGTAGTTTCAAGCGAAGCAATACAAGAGCTCAACTCTGTCACTGCATGTGAATAAACATATGTAGTCTTTCGAACCGCTCCACAAAACAGTATATAAACGAAGTCCTCCGAAGCTATAGACCCGATCCCGCCATCTTGAAAAATATATCTTGAAAAATACATCTTGAAACAAACGGCGCAGTAAGAAAAAACAAGGTCCTTAGTATAAGCTCTACGCCGAGGTCACAAAAAGAAACAGAGATACTAACGAGCTAGAATCTCTTAAAATCATGCAGAGTGCCGTTGAAAGGTCATTAAAGAGGAAACTATCCACAGCTGGGTATCGTGTAGTCAAGGGAGTTTCACAACTCAAAAGAAATCTATCGCAGAATTACACCGGCTGCACCCCAAAACTCCTTCTCCAAAGACAACGAGATGTCTCAGCCTCAGCTACAGACGAAAGGGAGATCTTCCATCATTGATTCACGCGACTAGAATCGAACTTTGATGCATGAAAGAGACTGTTTTCGGTCTTACTTCAGCTGCTTGTTTGTTTGTTATGCTTGAATGAGTTTTCGTCACATGACATCGTTTTGTTTACATTTTTGCCCATTTGCATACGGTTTTGCTTACAAAATTAACATATCAGATACGAATTGACTCCAGGCAGCTAAAGAGCTAGTAAAACTCAATACAGAAAAGTTGTTCAATACACACCAAAACTGTCAGAGATCATGTTCCTGATTTCTTTTCAACTACACTACATTGATATTAAAGATAATCACACCTACTCTCCAGTTTTGATTTGCTAGGGAATATGCATGACAACACTTGTCAGAGGGAATTATTACTTTGTATTTTAGGTATTTATGTTCATTGTCATTAGCTATGAGTGTCAAATGGCTGTTCAACTGTCTTTTATCAGGAAATCATGACCGCAAACAGACAAGGATTTTCAAGCATTAGAAATGGCATTTTCATGCAAATTACTTGTCGTGAATGCAATCATTTGTGTTGATATGTTTAATTTTCGGTAATAGTGAAGAATAGTTCCCAAAATATACTGTCGGCCGACTGTCGGCCAACTGTCGGCCGACAGTCGGCCGACTGTTGGCCAACTGTCGGCCGACTGTTGGCAACTGTCGGCCGACTGTTGGCCAACAGTTGGCCGACAGTCGGCCGACAGACGGCCAACAGTCGGCCGACAGTCGGCCGACAGACGGCCAACAGTTTGCGTTATGTTTGAGGTCAAAGTGTTGGCCGACTGTCGGCCGACAGTCGGTGACCTGTTGGCAACCTGTCGGTAATGTGTCGGTAACCTGTCGGTGGGGCAAACAAAAATGATCGTAAACATTTACTTGTCGTTTGCTTCTAAACTACATAAAAAGAGTTTAAGTCATTTCATAACGATACCTTGCTCAGCACTTTCGATACTATTATGTGAGTTATGGCAAGTTAGAAATTTAGCAGTCTCTGTTGTCATGTACTTCTTTGTTTACTTTTTTCTTAGTTTGTAAGAAATGTTCTTTTGTTCAAATATGCTTGGCTTTCATTTTAAATAGGTTTACAAGAGTATCATCCCCAAGCTGCAGGAAAGCCATCAAGTGCCTTCTACAAATTACGTAGAAGGCAATTTGTCAATACACTTCAGGGAACACGTCTGCAAAGAGGAAGGGATGTGAGGTGAATCGAGAGGCAGGTTTGAAAATTCTCCAACTGGATGAGTCTCAAAAATCCCTTGCTACAAATGCCATGTTTGAAGCATTCCAAAGTGCCTGGTATCTCGTAAGGGTTCTGGAAAAGGAAGAGTGTCTATACACAAGAATGTTACCAGGAAAAAAGTCATTTACTCTTTCACTGGATGAGCCATCTCTTTCACTAGCGGGAAAACACAGACATTGCAAGTAAGTCTGCTGAACTTGATTCTGTTGTTCAACGTTTAGATCACCAACTCTCAGCTGCAGAGATACAAAGGGATGTTGTCCTTGCTTTAGTTGACATGCAGAGGAAATTACTAGTTAGAATTCAAGAGCTTTCAATTACATTAGACATGCTTTATGAAAGGGAAGTTCAGTGACTTGTTGAACACCAGCAAAGATGTGAAGCCTTTTGTGCAAATGACAAAAACAGAGTTCAATGATGAAATTGGAACATTCATTGGTTTTCTTAATATTGGCCTTAAGATAGATATTGATGTTCACAGAGACTTCAGTACATTACCCAACAATACCAGGGAGAGCTGCCCACTCATATTTGATGTTCTTGACACCTTGTTGCTTCGCAAAGCTGATGGAAGAGAGGTTTCCGAGATGCGAGTGAGAAGTGCAGTTCACTCACTTGCCATTTTGGTCAGCCTGCGTAGTCAGAAAATCCAAAATGACATTAAAGTTATGTTTACTTGTGTCTGTATTTTCTTTAATGCTGGTATGCGATTTATCACTATGCTTAATCACCTTGGTCTGACAGTAAGCTGGGAGAAGGAAATGGAATTTTCTGACAGTCGCAACGTAAAAAAAGGAGAGGAGATTTCAAAGCAAACGCCCATTGATTTGCCAGTCATTTTGTTGTTTGATAACATCAACATGTACAGAGGAAAGCACAAACATCTGCGGCTCTTTAAGTACACTGGGTCCACAATGTGGAACTTCACAGGCCAAGCTGTGTTAATTCCAAATTTAGAGGCTTTAGAAGACATCTTGCAAAGCAAAAATGCGTCCCTCAGACCTCAATAGAGTGTCCTCTAGCTTGATCCAAATGATATTTTCATCCAGAGTGACCACGGAAAGGCTGATATGTTTGGACAAGTTTTTGATGCATTTATGCTGGAATTCTCTTGATTGTGCTTTAAACAAAGTGCCTCCAAGCAGAACGAAATTTAAGGATAAGACTGAATCAGAATTGAATTCCTTCATGGCAAATGCAGACTTCCAAACTCAGGCGAAATACAAGATAAAAGTTCCAAAGGAGAGTGAACTTGTCACTGTTAGAGACCCAGCTTAAAAGAGCAATGTTCACATTTTAACATTACCTCTTGAAGATAACAGCACAATTATTGGAACAGTGAGCATTCTTGATCAACTTGCATCAGACTTTTCATTGCCAAATGAGAAAAAGGGTGCAGAGTATCTTCCATTTGATTCTGTGTCCGGAATATTTGATTTCCATTCAGCAAGATCTCACTTTGAATTGCTCATTAGTCAGCGCAGCCACCAAAGTAACCTGGGCGAATTGGAAAGGCAGTTGCGCAGCGGGGAAAGGGAGCTTGATGGAGTTACTGATGAAGAGCTAGAAGAAAATTCTACGGAAGAAAATGGTGACCAATCAGGTGATTTTTCAACCCCATCTACAACACTTGAAAGTGAGCGACGGCGCTTTGAATCAGAGGATGATCCTTTCTGGGATGTCTTTAACTTGATGTCTGCCGTACTGTCTGACATCATCTCATCAAACAGCGAGGAAAGTTACTTGAACTTTGTCAGCAATCTTGACCACCGAGAAAAAGTGACTGTGAAAGACCACTTAAGACGATCTCTACTTCATGTTGCAGTGGAGCAGAGGCAAGAAAATTTTGGTTGACATGGGTAAGGGAGTTAAATACAGAGAAAGGGTGTGGTATTACCCCCCTTAGTCTTGCTGTCTTGAACAAGAACAAGGACTTGTGCAAATTCTTTGTAGAATCAGGAGCAAGATATTCAGGACCACTACTCACAACTGTTCCATCTCCATTGTGCATGGCTGAAAGACTGCAATATCCTGCAATTCTTAAAGTGTTTGGCAAAGATCAAGAAGAATCTGAAGACGAAAATGAAGTTATCCGCCACATTGATAGCACACTCTCCAAATCGTCCAGCAATGCAAGTAACACTGTTAGCAATGATTCACACGTAAATCCTTCTTGCTCTGGATTTGTCACACCCATTGTTGGCGATGTAGGAACTTGTAAAACAAACCAAGCTGCCATGTCAAGATCGGGTTCTTACCAGTGTGCTGGTCTTTGCCCTGGTGACCTTTACAACAAAGGCTGCTTTTGTGAAGCAACCTTTAAAGTTCATGGGTCATCTGGCCTGCATTTCATTCTGCTGGAGGTCATGAAAAGAAGGAGACTCACCACAGAATTCTTCAAGAACAAGAATTTTCAGGAGAACAATCTTGTTCAAGTCAGGGAGGCAGTCCGTGATGTCTGCAAGTCATATGGCATAGCTGCAGCTCTACAGTTTTCAGAGTGACTCGTCTCCAAGTCAACAAGAGCTACGATGTGTTGAAGATGCGAGTGCTTTACTTCTGGACAAATTTAAGGATTGGATCTCAGAATCATCCGAAGCAGATGTTGCATTTCAACATCGGGCAAGTGCATTTCTTGTCTACGGTCCAATTCAGAAGCTATGATGCTTCAACAGCTTATGGTGATGGCTATGCCCGTGAACTGTGTACCAAAGCCAGTTGCCAATCTATGCCCAACTTGGATTCAGGAATTACTACACAGAAGTGTTCCGACATGTAGTGAATTTCCTTGCCAAGTGGCCACTGGCAACAAGAAGAATGTTGCAGCAAAACTATTGTGTGAACCTCAGCTTAAAGAAAGGCCATGGTATTGAGCTTGATGGTTGTGTTGAATCTGACGTTGTCCATCCTTGGTAGAAGTATGCCAGTAGTCACACCACTGTGTCGATGTATGCAAGACTGATGGCAAATATTGACATGTTGAAGTTGTTCAGAGGTGCTTACATGGGGAAAGAAGGGTTTGATGTGCATCAAACGTCGCGGCACAGCGAGCAAACATCCTTCCTAGACCAGCTTAAGGGAGCATGGTTCTGTCTCCAGAAGGGATTTTTCAGAAGTGACAACCGTCAGGAAGTGGAATGTTACCCAGTGGAGAAGAGGGGGAGTGCAGAAGGAAAGATTCCCAAGAATTTGATCCATGTTGTGGAGAAAGGACAAGCAAAAATAAATGAGAACTTCAAAGCTAAGTTGTGTGAGAGCTTCCCAGATTTAAGGTATGAAATATTGTCTTCATAGTTACATAAGCCTCAAGACTGAACAAACTGAATTTCTCCACATTAGTGTGGGCATTTTGAACTCGTAGCTGCGCTACAACATAGCTCAAGGGGGAAAATATTCTTCAAGGTCAGGGAATTTTAATTTTGAGTCCGAGAAAATGTATATTAAAGAGCAATCAGTAAAAAATTGAATAAACTTCACACGGCTGACTAAATACCATTGAAGGCTGGAAGACACTTTTGGGGTCACTGTGATCTCAATGATATGATCTTTTTTGATGAAGAAGGAAAATTTGTTGAAAACTTGTTAGTCTTAACTTGTCACTCTTAAACACGGAACGATCCTATATAACGAGGCTGAGGTGTTCAGCCTGTCAATCACAAATCCCAACCGACCGCCAATGCTCCCATTTGATTGGCTTATTCACTCAAGTCTAATTTTAGCGACTTGCCACAGGATTCTCTTTTTGTGCCGGTTTTCTGCGGTCGAGAAATAAATTTGAAAACTGAAATTCGTTAAAAGATACAAACAGACTGCGAAGGTAATATATTTTATCTACGATAATATGGTTATTCTTCAGCCAGTTATCTAAAAGAGATTCTGTAAGACGAGCATTAACTGCTGTTGTACTTTTGCAGCTAAAATTCAGACGACCTTTTACGAACGTAATCAGTTTTATGACATTCTATGGCATTCAGCCTTGAGTCTTCCATTTCCTTTCTAACATCAATAGTTCAGGGGAAATTTCACTTTGCCATTTTTCAAGTTCTGTTGTTTCTTCGTAATACTTGTTTCCAATTTCTTTGCTCTAAATATGGAACAGTTTGAGGAATAACTCAGTGTTGTTCAATTTGCATTTTGTTGGTACTATCATAACGCTCATTAACCTGAATAATTTTAAATATTCCACCAAAATCCGTCTGTGTTCACAGGCTAACCAAAATCACCTCTTATGAGATTTTTTTTCGTTCTCAGCATGCTGAGATAAATTAAAACAGACAGCGCGCAGGCATCAGCTTTGTTATTTTAGTTGGCGGCGAAATTTGAATGTTCCACGTGCAGCGATGACAAAGATAATTCATCGTTTTTGGTATTCCAAAGCCATCATTTTAAGTGTTAACATAAGTTTTATTTTCACTCTATTTTTATTATTTACTTTATATTGTTCTACGTAAATGACTGCGTTGGTTTGACGAAAAAAAAAAAACGCTATTTCTCCACGACTTCTATGTTATGCGACCGTTATTCTGGCTTTCCACCATTGGACAGGAAAGCCAATAAAGTGCTTCTAGGGGGCGTGTCCTTGCCTTTTATAGGATCGCTCCGTGTTTAATTTGGTCAGAAAAATCTTACTAAGGCCGTGTTTCCACGAGATATGTTTACCATGGTTTTGTTTTTACTTTACTGAAGTGAAGTTTTTAGTCGTGTAAACACAGTAACAAACCTCGGTAAATGGCGGCAAAATCAAAAGTAAGCCAACCTAGGTTTGTCAGCAGTTGAACGCTTCACCAGGCATGGTTTAGCTCAGTAACCGACGGTAACCGAGGAAAAGCAGACGTTGTCGCGACATGTTGGCAGCAAGTGTTCACGCATTCAGCGTGTAAAAAAAAAAGAGAAAAAAGGGCAAAGATTCCTTCTGATGTAAGTAGGCTTCAAGTCAACAGGCAAAAAGGCTAAATTAACTCATGTTTACGCAAAAAAATCCTGGACTACAATTTCCCTTTCATCGTCAATACTTTCTGTTAGAAGTTCACTAGCTCGGTAGCGGTGTACAGGCAGGCGCAACTAAACGACGACCTACCACACAGAGAGGGAGAAAAAAAATCATAATTGAAGTCTATGGACAAGAAAAGAAATTGTTAGAGCGGCCCTGAGTAAGAAGAAGTACCGTTAAACGTTTACGTAGCCCGTGCTCCGTGGCAGATGCCATATCAGGTGTTTTACGGGAAGAAACTCGACGAGATATCAAACTTTTCTGGCCACTATTCATCTACAAAGCTTTACATTTGAGGAGGTTTGGGTCGACATAACCGCATGCAGATTGACAGCGACATGCGTTCGGCATTAGAGTCAGAAAATCGTATAATTTTCAAATAGTTTCTGTGCAACATTGCAGCACTTGCTTTCCGAGAAAACCTCAAACCGCCCGTTGTATGCGGTCTACTTTAGTTAATTAGTTCCGTGTAAACAGCGGCTCTACTAACTGCGTTTTAGTTACGAAACCTCGGTGAGCAGTAACCGTAGTAAACCTGTCTCGTGAAAACACGGGCTTAGTGTTATCAAGGAAATTGTGCTTGTGGTAACCACCTTGCATACGGCAACTGCGCCCAAAGTCTGAGCACCAGTCTAAACTGAACTGTCCTACTAAAATGAAATGATAATAGTCTTTTTCTTTGTAGCTAAAAAAAAATAAAGACAATTCTAGAGTTTGGCCTCTTCTCTTACTTAACTCTAAAATTGTGGCTTTCAGCTGTTGAGGATCTGCATATTTTGTTCAAAATGCATGAGTGAGTTGCTGGACATGGGCGACCCAATGTTTGGAGGCAAATTAAACTTGGCGACACAACTTTTGGAGGCAAATTAAACTTGGAGACAAAAATTGTTTTATGCATGCCTTTCACTTTTTTGCAATAGGAGAGAAAAGTTGCCCCACTGCAGTGCCTTTCCTGTTAAAGTAAATTGTGGTCAAGACAGTACAGTTTTTCTCGCCTTTTGAATCCTGATTGGTCATTTCCAATTTCAGGTTTGCAAGGCATGTAATAATTAGAGATACCCATCAGCCTCTATTTTTGCCCGGCTTACCAAGCTCTGAACTTGCCCTTTTTGTAAGGCGAAGCATTTTTTAGGCAACGTTTTGCACAACAAATGGGGTAAGCAAGGAAAAGGCATAAAAAAGGTTAGAAAAGAATATTCTGGTTTGCTCATTCATTTTCTAGATTTTGTGACCCCAGCAATTGATCCTTGAAACTAGGCACTCAAATGCCTGGGATACTTTAGAGAAGTAATGAAGAAATGTTTTACTTGCAAGCCATGCATGAGAAGATATTGTAAGGTTGATTTTTGACCCAATTGACCCCTACTTTGCCACCCTGATCAAGTTTTAGGCAATAGCCCTTTTCACGGTTAGCTTTCCACATTTGCATTACAATAAAATCTAGCATGTATGCGAGGCAATTTCGGGCTATTTTGTAGTTTTAGCCCGAAATTGCCTCGCATACATGCTAGATTTTATTGTAATGCAAATGTGGAAAGCTAACCGTGAAAAGGGCTATTAAATCTCAAGCAATGTATTGCGCTTAAATTGGGTTCAGCATCAGAAAGAAGTGTCTACTTTTATTTGTTGATTTGTCACAAAATTAAGTAAATAATAACTTATAAATGTAAAATGCTTCAGTTTAGTTGGTTTTATTTCGTTTCACTCGTCAAGTTCTCAGCCAATGGGTAAATCTCAAGCAATGTGAAGGATTTAAGCTGGGTTAGGCATCTAATAGAAGTGTTTACTATTATTTGTTAATTTATGTCACACAATTAAGTAAATAACTCAAATTTAAAATGTTTGAGTTTGTTTTATTATCAGCCAAAAAAAATGTGTGGGAACCATAAAGATAATTTGTATTTTGACATTAGACCTTGGACTTCCTGTTTTACTCATCATTTTCCCAGTCAAAAGCATAAGAAATTATCAGAAAGCTGCAAGGATCACTATTTTTGAAATCATCAAATTCTCCTAACTAGTATTAGAATAAATGAAAGAATTTAGTTTATAACCGGTTAAGAACACTTTTTCATTACCATGCTTCAGGCATTACATACAGGTCATATAATTAGCACTAGTGGGGTTGTCATTACTGTTCAATGATTACTTCATTTTAATTATTACTATGTAGAAATATTTAAAAATTGCAAGGAGAACGTATATGCATCATCACTCTAACTGGATGTTGTTTGCGTTGAGAAAGAGTTCATGCAAAAAAATTCAAAGCATGAATATTTTTTGTAGAAACAAAGTTGCTGCTAGAGACAAGATGTGTCAAACAACATTGTGAATTAAGATTATTTTAAAAATTTAACTTTTTAGCCGGAACAATTTGTGTTAAGCAACAATGTTATTTTTTAGCCAAGCTTCTAAATGAAATCCTCTCTTCTAAGCCTATGATGCTTTCATTAATAAATCCTTTAAAATCAAGAACTGGGTAATTCTATTTCGTCATCAGCCATAGGTCGTTACGGAGTGGTACGAGAGAGAGTGTAGCGCATGCGTCAAGTCAGTTGTGTAGACCTTGTGTCAAAGGAAGGTTATGTTTTTTACTTTATCTGGAAGTTATCATCAAAATTCCCTCTGAACGCGATTGATAGGAAACAGCAAATCACCATATCACTGAGATATTGTATAACTTCACATTTCCCCGAAGAGCTAAATAAAAATTTAGCCCTGAATTACAATTTTTTCGCTCTTACGTCTTTTCCCGCCATTTCATTCAAGAAAAAATAACCGCCATGGACAACGATAATGACACTGAGCAGAGCATCCCATTGGGTTCTGCTAACCTAGAGAAAGAAGGCAATATCTCCAAAAGTCTTCTATCGGTTCTAAATGCTATGCAGGAGAACCTAACGTCCTCAAATTCTATGCTTCGCTACCTAGTAGAGAAAAAACGTAAGTCAACTGAAACGGATCCGATTCCAGAAGAGCAAAGCGTGATGAAAGCAAATCACGTCGTTCTGTCAATGTTTCAGAGAAAGCACTTCTGTCTACTTCGAAAGGAGTAATAGATAGCGCTTTGTTTTCCAAGCCCTTGTTGTCGGCCTACTTTTTTGGCGATTTTCCTTTGGTCCCCACTAGAAGAAGCAAGCGATTCTGCTTCAGAGGAAGCAAACACGAAGACTCTAGATGATGATACGCTTAGTTTATTGGGCGATGACAGACTATATGATTTCTTTTCAGAGGATGAGGAGGTAAACAATGATGACATAATCATTGTCCCAAATTATTACCTCATTAAGCTCATCCGACGATACAGGACCGCCGGTGTCTGATAAACTCTCGAAACTTGTTAACGACAAGTTTCAGACTGAATATACCGTTGAAAAACGAAAGGAGATACTACAGAAGTACAAAGTACCAGTTAATTGCAATGAATTGTTTGTGCATAAAGTTAACTCAGAGATTTGGAGGGCTAACTCTAACTGGTCTGACATCAGAACATCAGTGTTAAAGGACACTTTAGTAAAGGTGTCGAGTTCTATTATTGCAACTAGGAATGATTTACTTAGTCATAGGGAGAAGAAGACGTCTCCTGACTATATATAAAACTCTTATTCTCAGGCTGAGTGATTCTGTTGCCTTGACTGGTCATGTGCACGAAGAACTTTCCGGCTTTTAAACGAAGAGATGCAATACGACCTTATCTCAACCAAGAGTTCAAACAAGCTTGTTCAAGAACTCTGAAGCCTGGAATGTTCTTATTTGGTGAGGATCTTCCCAAGACACTACTGGAGCTTAAGACAACTAATAAGTTGATGACTTCCATAACTCCTGATAAGGGGAAAGGACCAAACAAATCAAAGAGCCACAGTAACAACCAATTCAGAGGAAATCACTTCCATGGAAATCAAAGTAAACCATTTTTGGTGAACAGGCGGGGGAAGGGGAATTCATATCCCCCAAGTAAAACCAACAGCAAAATCGTTTCCAATACAAGAAGAAATTCATCAAGAATTGAATAACATCAAATCCAGGGTTAATGAGTTCCCTCCTTTCGTGGTCTCTCGCCTCATTCCGTATTTTAGAGCTAAGGTCAATTCCTTTAAAGGAGGACAGCTGTCTTCCTTTTGTCACAAATGGGAGAGGTTAACATCCGATGTTAGTATTCTCCAAATTATTTCTGGAGATTGCATTGAATTTCTTTCTGATCCACCTTCTCAGGTGTCACATCCCCATAACTCTATACCCAGAAGTCTCTTAGACAAAGGGATTATTGTCCCGTGTGACCACGAGCCTGCTGGATTCATTTCACCTTTATTTACTGTACCCAAGAAGGATGGTAATGTCAGACTTATTGTGAATTTAAAGCATTTAAACATGTTTGTAAAGAACTCCATTTCAAAATGGACACAATTCATACTATATTAAAACTGGTGACACCTAACTTATGGATAGTCTCTTTAGATTTGAAGGATGCTTACTATAGTGTGAAAATCCATTCTGATTATCAGAAGTATCTTAAGGTGGCTCAATAGGGTTATGCAAGATCGCGAAGCGCGCACCAGTGACCTCAATCGAAAGTTCCTTTTGCTATATTCCTAATCAAAGCTACTGAAACATAACAAACAAGGGCCAAAATGTGCTGTTCAACAGTTACCTCTGATATCAAGGCTTTTAGTCTCAAATTAAAACTACTCAAACATCGCCATTTTTTACGTCTGTTTGGCTTTGATTTCAATTTTCTTCAATTTCCTTCGGTAAAATTTTCTGACATGCTCAAACCGGGTAGAGTTTGGCAAGAAGAAACTTTTAAAATCGAAAAAAAGTAAGGGTTGTCAAGGTAGTTTTTCCGTTTTTACCACGTTTGTGTTTTTTGGCTGAGCGAAAATCTTGTCTTACAAATTTTTGTGATAATTTGAAAGCAAGGAAAGCTAATAAGGAATAACTTCTCTGCCAAATCTTAAGGAATTTCACCGAAGGAAATTCGAGAAATCTGATAAGAATTTTTCCATTTTTTCACCTCAGTGGCAATTACGTGATCAGAATAGGAACTCGCCAAGATCGGTATGTGAGCATGCGGGAATTTTCGAACCACGCAATTTTGTCGATGAGCGACTCGACAATGGCGGTCTCATCGAAATACACACAAGACCTTTCCGTTCAAATCGTTTTCTTTACGTTTTCTTTTAAATGGTTTCTTTGTTTCTACTTCTGGGCTGTAATTTGAGATGTACTGTTGACTGCTTTGCATGAGCTTGCGTCAGCTAGCGCGCGCACATATTATCACACATATTTGCTGTCCTTGGGGTTGTTTGTGGAGCAGACAAAAAGGCCAGGATATGAGTCAGAATTTGACTCCCCTACAAGTTTAGTGCAGTCGTCTGACGAGCTCGCGGAGAACAGAATAGGAAGTAACAAAACACAGCAAACAACAATCGCATTTTAGCAGCCGTCATTTACTCACTTACAAGATGCTACTCCATCCGATCCATAGAATAAGAATTCCTTATTCTAAATTTCATCTCCAAAAACGTGTCGCCATATTGACAAAAGTAGCTTTAAGATGGGACGTACGAGATTAACACGATTCTTCTCCCTCTCAAACAATGACGCCAGAGGGTCATTGGTTCGCATGCGCGCGTAGTCGTCTCAAAATTTTATGACGTCACAAACATGTGAACGATGAAAACACGCGCTCACTTTTCTCGTGTTTCCTTCGGTGAAATTTTCTAACAGTTTTTATACTTCATGATATAGATACCTACTTCACAATATAATTTTTTTTGAAAAAAATTATCAATTATCAATCAATTATTACGTGACAGCCTTCTCGGGCCACCATTTCCATGTCACGCATCGCAAAAGCTTGGAAATTCAAAAAGAACAAGCCTTTCAAGGTAAACATTGCAAAACGTCAAATTCTTAGTGTCTTTTATCTAATAGAATTAAAACATCAGAAAACAAGATCATTTTTAATTTTGGAATATCTAAGGGAATTAAAACATCAGAACGCAAGGTAATTTTAAATTTTGGAATATGGTGACATCACATGAAAACCAAGAATTGTTTATGAATACCATGTGAGCAAGGGCCACTTGGTTGTAGATTATTATATTGTTTACGAGTACGATGTGATCAGGGGCCACTTCGTCATAGAGTGCTTATTTTTGTTTAAGTATCATGTGAGCGGGGGCCACATCATTCTTGTTTGAGTACCATGCGTGCAGGAGCCACTTGGTTGTTTACTATTATTGTTTATACCATGTGAGCAGGGGCCACTTGGTTGTAGATTAGTGGTTCTTGGTTTTGAGTACCATGTGAGCAGGAGTCACTTGGTTGTAGATTAGTTACTATTGTTTCAGTACCATGTGCGCAGGGGCCACTTGGTTGTAGATTAATTATCATTATGGCTTATGAGTACCATGTGAGCAGGTGCCACCTGGATGTAGATCACTTATTGTTTTTTAGGTACCATGTGAGCAGGGGCCACTTGGTTTGTAGACTAGTTATCATTGTTTATGAGTACCAAGTGAGCAGGGGCCACTTGGCTGTAGATTATTATTATTATCATGTGGGCAAGGGGCACAAAGTTGTTCCCTTAAATTAACTGTTTTTGCTTTTAGCCACCACATGCACCAGGTCCACCAGGTGCAATTTGATTCATCATCTTTATGATCCTTAAGGTGATCTCAACAATGCCTGCCAGTTTTGGCATACAGTGTATATGTTGACAGCAAACTGTAACTTCCCTGCTCCTTCGTCTTGTCATGTTGTCCATTGCCTTGGCTTCGGGTGGGGCGGCCCTTTCTTTTTGGCTCGAAAGGGCTTTGGCGGGTTTGCCCTCACCTTTGCTGGAAATAAATTAGGGTATCAGATTTCATGTAATTTGGTTTAGTTGTTATGAATTAAACGGCCATGAAGGTGGCCAAAATATGGCAAATCATGGTCTCAATTTTTATAGTTAACTCCAGCAAACAGAGCTCAGCCAAGGCAATGTGATGTAGTATGTTTAGGTTAAGCGAGCCCAGAGGCATAAAATATTTTAAAACAACGCGAAAGCCGGCCTTTGCCCCGCCTTTATCCCGCCTTTGCCCCGTCTTTGCCCCGCCTTTGCCCCGCCTTTTGGCCCCGTCTTTGCCCCGCCTTTGCCCCGCCTTTGCCCCGCCTTTGCCCCGCCTTTGCCCCGTCTTTGCCCCACCTTTGCCCCGTCTTTATCCCGCCTTTTGCCCGCCTTTGCCCCGTCCTTTGCCCCGCCTTTGCCCCGTCTTTGCCCCGCCTTTGCCCCGCCTTTGCCCCGCCTTTGCCCCGCCTTTGCCCCGTCTTTGCCCCACCTTTGCCAACTTTGGCGAACACGAAAAAAAAACCAGTTGACGTGATCTATGATCTATTTAAAATGAAACACTTTCATTGGGAGTAACACTAGATGATGAACTAGTTTTAGTACTCATATAAGTGATATATGCAAAAAGGCAAGCGAGAAAGTTGGTGTTCTAGTACGTCTTAGAAATATGATTCCATGGCAGGGGGGGGATGAAAGGCCTTCCCATAATCCTTTGTTTCGAACTATATTATCGAAGTGGGTTGCTCACGTGACCATTCATTTCGATCGCGTTTCAGAGTGCTCCGTGCGCCCATTCGACGAATCCAGTGTGATATATCTTCACTGTATCGATCTCTCAACTGACAAATTTACTCCAGTGACTAGTTTTGCTTGTATGGAAATCTGTTGTGTGCTTGGGCACTTCAGTTCTCCAAGCGATTTGGCCGTAAGACGTCTTTGTTGTTTCCTCTGGAGCAAAGAATCAAAAGTGAAACTGTCGGAATGATGTAAATAAAACAGACAGGCCAAACACGACGCCTACGGTTCGTACCATTTGTACCTTTGCCGTTTATTTTTCGGTCTTTCGACCTTTTTGTCGCTTCACCGTGCTCTTGTTTATGAAGGGCATTTCGTGTTGTGTTATAAGGAGAAAACTAGAGCCGTTAGATAGATCGTGCCAAGGCAAATTTTAAGAGGTCATAGGTCTGCATGATTTCCGCTGTTATCTGCGTATTCCTTCGTTGAGTTTGACACCTCTATAATTTACCATGCGTTAGTGTATTGTTTTGGCTCATTTCTATTGCAAGATTTGTTTTTAAGTCCCCAAGTATTTTCTTTTGAGGGACAAAATATGAAATTTACTGTGAATGTGTTGCTTACTCGCATTCTGTAGTGTGACGCCGGGCCCGGCTATGATTAGAGCTGTTTGCGAGTACAGTAGGTTGATTCTTATCACAGTTATCATATTTGTCCTCCTACGTTTTTTCTTTCGGAGACGCCGCGTAGCTTTATTTCGAGAAAGCTATAGGCTTGTCTAGAGAAATTCTAATGTTTCTTGCAGCTATCTGATCGAGCTTATGTTCCTGGAGCTCGATGTATAGGTTTATTTATCCTTTGATCTTTCTAGTACCACAAGATTTAAATTTAA